>BSBK01012847.1:0-35000 GCA_027943335.1 Chamaecyparis obtusa
TATTAAGGCATTACCTCTTACTAAGATTAAGCTGAGAGAAGCCTGCAAAGTGTGATATCAACTAAATACATGGCGATATAATATTTCTAGTGATAGGAAATGAATGAAAATTTATTTTACAAACTCTTATTAGACCATGTGGAAGAGTTACTTCCCATAGTTTATACTCCAACTGTTGGTGAACCCTGTAAAAAATATGGATCATTCTTTAGATGCCTATAAGGTCTTTATATCAACTTCAAAGAGAAGTATGATATTATTTCCTTGTTCTAATTATGTTTATCCCTTGAGTGACCTTTCCTTTATAATTTTTTTGCAAAGTAATATGTAATTTTATTTACAGAGGCAAGCTTCTACAAGTCTTGAAGAACTGGTATGAGAAGAATATGGAGGTCATTGTTGTTACTAATGGTGAACACATTTTGGGACTTGGGGATCTTGGTTGCCAGGTAAATTAAGAACTATAACATGCTACATCATATTTTGTTTTCAGTACAAGTTGAAATTTTGTATATGATTTAGCATTTTTATGGGTATGGTGAAAATTGAGATCTTTTTTTATAGATTATCTATCAATGACTAGACTTAACGGATGACCTTATTTTCTCTCATTGTGTCTTTCTTCTTTGGTCACAGAGATTAGAAGAAAGTCATAAGAGTAAAATGATTTATAGGAAAATAATAATATTGAATTTTTGCATTAATTTTTTTTTGTTTTAGAATTTACCATCTTCTTTTCATTTATGTTTTTCACATTGGTATATTAGTGTATTCATTCTATGTCTATCATGTATCTCACAATCCTCATTATTTTGGTCTACAGAGTATGGGCATACCTATTGGCAAATTATCTTTTTACACTGTACTAGGTGGTGTTCGTTCTTAAGCGGTATGTTGAAGCATATATATATTATTTGGTCATATCTTAATGTCATATTAGTAGGTTAATTTTTAGAATCTTGAAGCACGAATTTTTAGTTGCGCCTCTTGTTTGACATGTGTGATTATTGATATGGAGCTTACGAGGTCCCATGCGGCTGGTCAATTGATTTTGTTTAGCAGCCATTTCTTAAATTCTTTAAGCACCTTTTTTAGTGGTCTTGTGCTCTTTTATTTTTTTCTTATTATAAGCAGTTGTGAAATCATTTTTTAATCATATAATTTTTTTTTATTATTTTAAATGAGAAAAAGAAGAAAAAGAAATATGTTCATCTGTGTGGCACATTTGTCATTAGAATTGCTGACTATATTGTTTTAGACTTTACTATTCATTGACAACTTAATTTTAATCCTAAACCCACCCGTGCTGCTAAAAATTTATGCAACAAATTAGTTATGCTGACTATATTATTTTAGACTTTACTATTCATTGACAACTTAATTTTAATCCTAAACCCACCCGTGCTGCTAAAAATTTATGCAACAAATTAGTTAAGCAGCTACATGGGACCACCCCGTTATATGTATATTCCAAAACTTCCTTGGCTATGGTTCACTTGTGACTCCATGGCTGATTGAAGATATTATTGTAATCTTGATATTACATACATCTTTTGACTTGTAAATTTGTTTGTGTTCTTATTTTTTAATCATTATCATGCTTGTATCTGAACAGTGCCTTCCTGTTACAATTGATGTGGGAACCAGCTATGAGGAGCTATTAAATGATGAATTTCACATTGGACTTTGGCAAAAGTGTGTTACTAGCCAGGTTTCCTTTTTATTGATACACATATACATGTTTAATCACTTATTCAATTAGTAATAACATATCATGAAGCTAATAGTAAACTGATACAAATAGCGGGTTATATTGTAGAATTGCATGTAGTAATAAATTGAGCGAGTCTATGTTTATTATGCAATGATATTGTGCTTAACTTCCATGGCTGACTGAAGATGTATAACTCTATTGTGTGATTGCTAGCATATAGACTCCTTACACAAACACTCACTTATAGACCACATTGAAGTTTCAACTTGAACCTTTTAAAGCCCTAAAGTTAAGTACGCCGGAAAAATTTGAATGACATGATCAGAACGTAAGGAGCCCGAAAATTTCTAGCACATTAAGCACCGCTATCGGCAGGAATCCAAATAGAAGCAAGCCCATAACGACCATTGCATAATTGATGATAGACGCCACCACATGGCAAATGAAAATGCATCTATCATCATGTTGAGTGCGAGTGGTAAAATAATTGCGACTACAATAACAAGACGACTCCGATAGCGGCAAGAAATGTGCACGTACGCAAGAATTATTATCGTTACTATTGACTCTTGACCATGCAGCAGTTGACTGTCTTGAGTAATAGTCACAAATTTAGATTCTTTTCTATTTGCATAAAATAAGGAGAAACAATTACATGAAACTCCTCGTCAATTCCTATGAAAAGTTGTTAGTAAAATTCAATTGTTAAATCAACTGTTCAACTCTAGTCTGTTAAAGATTAGTCTCTGTTCAGCGATGCCCCAGTTTAGCTTATGGTTTGTGCATGTTCGGTCATAGTTTAGTCCTGAGTTATGTTGAGTCTCTATCAATTAAATCCTCTTTTAAATAAGAGGTGATTCGAATGCATTGAGGGTTTAGAAAATCTTCAGTATCAATTAAAATCTGGTTTTTTTAATCCCGCTGTAGCAGAACAATCAGCGATTATATTTTATTTTTTTGCATTTGCAGCTAGTTTATGTTTAGTGCTTTATGCTGTAGCAGTATAGATATTTTTATTTTTGTCCTCTCTGCTAACAAAAAAGACCTATAAGAAAGATCTCAACAGTTGATTTAAGTTTATTGTGCAATATCATAAATTATTATCTCTATTAAATTAAATTTTTACATCCAATATAACCATTGCACCTGAAACAAAAGAGGAGAAGAAAGTAGTGAATTCCTTCTTTACATATACATGTGTCAAATTGCGCGATTGCAAGCATATAAACTCCTGACACAAGCACTCACTAATATACGACATTGACGTTTAGTTTGAAGCTCGCTTAAAGCGGATTACCCATGGGCCCTAAAGCAAGCGCGCTGGAATAAGGAGCCAGAAAATGCCGAGCACATATAGCACCACTATCGGCAGGCCTACTGATAGAAGCAAGCCCATAACGACCATTGCATAATTGATGATAGACGCCACTACATGCCGCTCTGAGCCTAGCTGTATAAGTATGGCAAATGAAAATGCATCTATCATCATGTTGAGTGCGAGTGGTAAAATAATTGCGACTACAATAACAAGACAACTCCGATAGCGGCAGAAAATGTGCACGTACGCAAGAATTATTATCGTTACTACTGAAAGCCCAAATGCTAGCGCATCAAAGATTAAAAAAATTCCGGAAACGCCCAGTGCTCGATAAACAACGGTGGACATGGGCGCACTCAACATGCTCATTGTGAGCGGATCAGGATGCTTATTGCCTTCAAATGGGTGTGGCACGGTGAAGGCTGCCTGAAATGTAACCGTTGCAATGAATATGGCAAACACGGAAAGAATATTCAGTCTCTTGGAATACCATTCACAGGTATCTGGTTTTGATGTTTCTCTTGTCTTGTTTGCCCCCTCCATTCCTTCGACGGCATTCATTCTGCGGAGGAAGAATTGAATCTGCAGCAACGGCAATGCGGTTTAATAATAATTCTATAAAGCAATATGTGAGTTTCATGTAATTGATTTAAAAAGCTATACCGAAAGTAAATTAACTTGCAAGGGAAGTTAAGAAGAGGTATACGCACTGCAAAGTAGGGAGACAATGGTTCTTTCTCGTACTTTTGATTCGCTATGTCCAGCGCAGTGTATCCACTGTCATCAGCTCTATTGATTACCATCCCCATTGCTTTCACTAGAATTATCACAACCTGTATTTGAGCATTTTCTACCGCACAGTGCAGAGCAGTTCTACCCACTTGATCTCTTATTTCCATACAGTTAGTTGCAGACCTAAGAATGGACCTTACAACAGCCACATGTCCATGCGCTGCTGCAACGTGAAGTGCAGTCTTTTGATTTACTTCGCCTCCATCCGAGGAATGATAATAGCATTCCACCAGCTTCTCAACAATACTCACCGGACACCCATGAAATGCAGCAAGGTCCAACAGATTTTTCCCCGGGCTATACTTTTCTTTGCAGAGCTGAGGACATTTTTCTATTATTTCGTCAGCTAGATCTGGACAAAAGGATATAAACAAAAACAGGATGAGAGGAAATCTTGAAACTAATTGGGCATACTACAAAATGAAAATACATAGGCACAGAAGTGTTTTTAGTGTTACATCGAACAGTACCATATTTCCGATAGAACAAAGCGTAGTGCAAACTGGTCTGCAATTTCTTATTGCAAACGCCTGCGAGCTCTTCATCAGCTTTAATTAACGCCTTCACGATTTCGGCATCGCCTGCTCCTCTCACCGCCTCGTGCAAAGCGTTGTTCCCCTCTTCATTCTGAGCTCTCAAGAAACCCCTAGTCCGTTGGTCTGCTTCATCATCTGAGTTTTCATTGACGAGGTGAAGAAGCCTTTCCATGAAGTCCTTACGGCCATAAAAGGCAGATATATGTAAAGCATTGTTTCCGCCATGGAAAACCAGTGCGAAAACGTCAATTTTCTGATTTCGCGTCTCCTCCAGTGCAGCGACGTCACCCGACGTGGCTGCATTGTACAGCTTTACGATCATTCTTTCCATTGGGGTGATATGTACAGCTTCGAGGTCTTTGTGCACCTCTGAGGTTATCTTTGCTTCCATACTCTTGCAATAGCTCTCACTAAAGATGAACTTCTTGAAGATTACTATGGTCAAGCTGTTTTATGGGCACGAAAACAAACTAAGAATAACATAAGAGGATGGATTTCTTTGTATCACAGATGTTAGCTATTTAAAAGGAAGTTTCTCTCCTTGTTCAAACTCGTCCCGTGGATGGATGCTGACATCTTCTAATACTTTTAATGTAGTAGCTGGATAGTTAATCTTAGTTGCTGCGAGATCGGTAAGGTGGGTATGAAAATAATTGATTGAATAATGGGAGAATTATTGTGAAAGTGAGTATTGTATATTGGAATGACTTTTTTTTTTGTAAGATATTTACCTTGATATTGTTAGTATTTTGTATTGTGAGATGTAACTTTTAATATTGAGTAGGATTTTCTTTACTAAAGGTCAATTAGGGGGTCTTAAAATTCTTTACAATCAGATTTTGGAAGCAGCTGGAACCTACAAGTGGAGACTTATTGTACATAATTGTGGGTCTAAATTTATGTAAAAATAGTTGTGTTTAGTTGAGTACTACAAGGTTGGAAGTTTAGATTATGTTTATGACAGCTTTCGGATTTAGATGAGATCATTGTATTATATTTTGTGGCTCTTGATTTCAGTAGTAGATGTTGTCTTTTTTCTTTTGTGACAATATAAACAAGAGTCACGTAGTGACCAATACTTGCCCGATTTAATTATAAGTTTAGTTGTAGATAAATTTAAATGTATTTTATTATATTTATTATAAATTTATGTAAATGTAATTCTAATATTAATAAATGTATTTTAAATAATCATAAAATTTGATGATAATAATTATATTAGTTTAAATAATTTTATATGTAGTAATAAGTGATTCTTTTTCATTATAATTATTTTAATAATATAAATTAGAAATTGTAGTTAATTTTATTTTATTTAAATGTTAATTTAAATTATTTTATAAAGTATATAACAATAAGCTTTATTTCTAATATGATGGTTGAGAAAGATAAATTGAGGAGATTCTTGAAAGATGGGCACACCACTTTTTTCGTCTACGAGTTAAAGCATGGATACAAGTGGAGGAGGAACCTCGATGACCTTCAAATGTTTGAGCATACTTGCAGAAGGTTGAATCAAGAGATCAGGAAAACTATTAATTCCAAAAAAGATGAGCTTTTCATGCTTACACAGATTTAGGAGCGTAAGAGCATTGTTTGGATGGAGGGTCCGCTTGGCTGGACTGCTTGGGTTGATACCCATTATGATGTCTTAGACTAGTTGCTCCTTTGCTTCCTCCTATTTCTTTCTTGTTCTTATGATACTTTGAGTTCGTGGTGAGGTTGGGCCTCTTCTTTTGATACTCTCAGTGGTTACTCTTTTTGTATTTGATCTACCTATATTTAATAGAAAAAAATATATAATTATAAGAAAAAAAATTATAACTTAAATATATTATAAATAATTATTTCCAAAGTTAAACAAAGTTATTATTACAACTATAATTATAGTGATTTTATAATTATTTATAATTACAAATCATTTTACATATAAATTAAAATTAAAATTAATTATATAACTAAAGTCAAGTATCTTGTTAGTAGAAATTCATCCACAAATAGGGCTAAAAAGATGAAATATGGAGGTAAAACAAATTTTATAAAATATTATGTTCCACAATGCGAGAAATCCATGTATTTATTTTGATTGGTGCACAAGAGTTCATTTAATCACTAGTTAAGATAGACAACTCAAAAAATAGTAGAGGTATTTAAGAAAGATCAATGATTTATGTGATCTAAACATCTTACGTAAAATCTTTCAAAATTTAATGGTGAAGACATTGTTAATGATTTAAAAAATACTTTATTTCTTCCTACTTATCAATACCAATACATTTTTTAATATTAATTTCAATACTAAAATATACTAATCCAGAAAATAAATTATTATATCACTACAATAAAATAATTTAATATCTAAAAATTAATATATTTAAATTTATATTATTTTAATTCAAATTTATATTTATAATTATAAAAATTATAAAATTATAATTTTAGTAATCTTAAAATTATAATTTTAGTAAACTTAATGCAAATTTACATATTTTAATAATCAAAATGTTGTAAATTTACATATTAGAAAAGATGGTCACACTACTGACATTTGCAGTCTCTGCAGGCTTCCTGAAACGGGTAGACATATCCTCTTTGATTGCATCTTTGCTAAAGAAATTTAGAACATGTTTGGTATTTATTACCCTTTAAATGTGAATATTCTGGAAATTGTCATTGGTCATATTGATGGACTTAAAAAAGACGCTAATTTATTTTGGAATATGTTATCTTCTAACATCCTCTGGCAAATCTGGAAGTGCAGGAACGAGGAAAGGTATCAAAGTAACCTTAGAGTTCTTACTGAGTTTTCTCGAAAACTCACATTTTTAAAAAAATTTCTTCAGGTTCACTCTACTATGATGGTTGAGAAAGATAAGTTGAGGAGATTCTTGAAAGATGGGCACGCCACCTTTTTCATCTACGAGTTAAAGCATGGATACGAGTGGAGGAGGAACCTCGATGATCTTCAAATGTTTGAGCATACTTGCAGAAGGTTGAATCAAGAGATCAGGAAAAATATTAATTCCAGAAAAGATGAGCTTTTCATGCTTACGCAAATTCAGGAGCGTAAGAACATTGTTTGGATGGAGGGTCCGCTTGGTTGGACTGCTTGGGTTGATACCCATCATGATGTCTTAGACTAGTAGCTCCTTTGCTTCCTCCTGTTTATTTCTTGTTCCTTTGATACTCTGAGTTCGGGGTGAGGCTAGGCCTCTTCTTTTGATACTCTCGGTGGTTACTCTTTTTGTATTTGATCTACCTATATTTAATAGAAAAAAATGTTTGATCATAATAAGAAAATATACCCTTCTAAAAAATATTATAAAAAAATGTACATCTCACACATGCAAATATGTCAAACTAGTCTATTGACCATTTTTTAAAATATAAATTTTATATTTTATTAAATTTAGATGAAGATCTTATATCACTAATTATAAATATTTTTAATTATTTTATCTAATTATTAAAGATTAAATATTCTTTGAACAAACCAAAATAAGTAGTAGTTGATCTCTAAATTTTTATTTAAACTATATTCAATAACTTACTAAAATATATTTTAATATAATTAATAAAAATTTTAATTTTAATTGGTCGAGAAAAAAATTTTCTCCATGGAAGCACATGTTAGTGTGCGTCTGCTAGTGATGTCATGGCCAGCACAGGTGGTTAACGTTGTAACAATAAATAATACCTAAATTCTTAGTTGACAAAGCTTATGTAAATATCATCATCAATACAGCATTTAGATCTACCTAGTGTTTCCTATTTTTTTCTTCAGGACATTGACTTGAAACGACTGCTGTCCATATTTTATTTAATTTGTCCTTGCCCCTATCCACTACACGTATAGTACCTAACCTAAATTCTTAAACATCAAAGCCTTTCCGGTTTTAGTCTAAGATAAAAAAAATTTAAAAAAACTTAAAAGACAGAAGTACATTCATTATTGTTGGTGAAAACGGAATATACCTATTTAAATTGTTTTATCTAACTATTAAATATTAAATATTCTTTGAACGAAACTGAAAAAAAGGTAGTACTTGATCTCTAAATTTTTATTTAAACCACTATTCAATATGCTTGAATAGAAATTTTAAAATAACTAATAAAAAAATTAATTTGAATTGGTCAAGAAAATTTGCATGGAGGCACATGTTACTGTGCGTCTGCTAGTGATGTCACGGCCAGCACAGGTGGTTAACATTGTAACAATAAATAATACCGATATTATTAGTTGACGGTACTATGACAAAGCTTATGTAAGTATCATCATCAATACAACATTTACATCTCAACGATATTAAATTTAGATCTACCTGGTGTTTCTTATTTTTTTCTTCACCACATTAACTTGAAACGACTGCTGTCCATATTTTATTTTATTTGTCCTTGCCCCTGTCCACTACACGTATAGTACCTAACCTAAATTCTTAAACATCAAAGCCTTTCCAGTTTTTGCGTTGTTGCACATGCGATTTTATGTTAAACTTTCTAATCTTAATATAAGATAAAAATTCTAACAAAACTTAAAGATGGAAGTAAGTACATTCATATTGATTGACGTAAACGGACTAACTCTGAAAATCGGTAGGTAGTCGACATTGCTCTAATACTTCGCAAGACGATAGAAATTTTTGACACCCTTGATTCTACTAGTATAATTATTATTTTCTGTTTACATTTTCTATTCACCGGCAGTGGGAGCGAACCTGTAGTTGCCCTGGTTTTATTTTTTGTTCGCTATTTATTGCTTTCTCCGTTGTTTTCTCTTGACATCGAACCAATCATAGCGCAGCTTCGTAAACTCAATATATTTTTATATTTTCTAGTGAGAAAAATAACGCGTGCTACTTTACGGACAATGAATGATTTATATGTTAGTTTATATATGGGTGGATAATCAGGGCACTGGCTATGGAGGGGCCAAAATGCACCCATGCCATTGCCAAGCTCCACGTGGGCATGCATCCATAGGATGAAAACACTGTGTGTTTACCATTTGAGCATTGTTATATGACAAAAACACTGTGTATTTACCATTTTATCTAGATCATGGGCCTTTTAGATGCATGCCCATGTGGAGCCTGGCAATGGCACGGGTGCATTTTGGCCCCTCCATAGCCAGTGCCGATAATCATCACTCACTTCTTGACCCTCGTTCAATGTTTCATTTTGAAAAAATCTTCTCTCACGAACTTGCCACATAATATGTTAGATCTTCTATACTTTACACCAGCAATCAAATCTTGGTGTGCAATGGGTATGCTGAAGATATTTAGAAAGTCTATTAGAAAAAAAAATAGTTTTTTTTGTATACAATTGTATAGTTAATGAGATCAATTGGTGTAATTGTGATATTGCTATTAGGATTTAACTATGTAATTTTTTGAGTCAAATTCATTGACCCATATTTCATAGAAGTGGTTCACACGAACCCATCTCTCACGAGAATGAATGGAACACTTAGCACTCATTGCATCTAGGTGATGCTCACAAGGTCAAGCACTGGGACTCCCTAGGAGGTTACCCATCCCAATACTACTCCAGCTCAAGTGCACTTAACAACGGATTTTCCTACATGGTACATTGTACTTAAGTGTGCTCAAACTAGAGTAGTACTAGGATGGGTGATCTCCAAGGAATTCTCGATGCTCCACCTTTGTGAACATCACCTAGATGCAATGACTGCTAATTAAGTGTTCCATTCATTCTCATGAGAGATGGGTTCATGTGAACCACTACTCATGAAACATGGGTCAATGAGTTTGACTTGAAAAACTACATAGTTGAATCTTGATAGCAATATCACAATTTGACTTGCTATGGAAAATATCTCCTACTCATTTATTGGTATAATATTTAGCGAATAATGTTTGTTTGGGATAAGTGTCTCAATTGAAAAATCATAACTACAAATCAATTATGCATTCAGTTATAGAAATCCAAGCCCAGCTGAAAAAATCCCTAAATCTTCCAATGTTGGTAGAGTATTTATAATTTTCTTTAAAAGATATGTCAAGGTCATGGCTTTCATTTATTATCATTGTATGGACCTAAGTATAATTTTAGTGTTTGAAAGTAGTTGTTCTTTATTTCATACATATACAAGTACATCCAATGTACCTTCATGGTCATCCCACACATCATAGCAATGTTGGTGGAAAAGAGAAATCATAAAAAATCCTAGCACTTAAAACCTACTAACAATGAAGGTCCCAAACTTTGCCACAAGGGTTTTGTAGTGATGAAATTTAAAATTCCCCATCTACATAGACTTCAAGAATGATATGATATATCATAGTTTGTATCTATCTTTATTACTATTTTGTTGCACTTGTTAGTTGCATGTCTCTTAATGCTATGACATTTAGCACTTTGTCCCTTGGATGTGGATGTGTGTGTGTGAGAGAGAGATATTTATCTTCACATCTCTCTATATTTAGTAGTACTCACACACTCCTTCTATATGTGTGTGTATTTAACATACTCCTTCTAGTCAAGCCTTATCGGGCCCACCCTTTGTTCCACTAGAGGAATAAATGATATCTATTCCTTCCCCTATTCCAATGTGGGTAGACTAGTATCTCTATTGGCACTATATTTCTATCAACCATTCTTACATTCCCCTACTATTTCCTCCATCAAGTTGTTCTTTAGTTTCCCAATCTAGTATTCCCATTACCAACCTGAACCACTATTATAGCAGATGCATTCATTGGTCAGTTTTCTCTTATATTAGTTCTATTGGATGGCACCCGCCCAATACTACATCTAACTATTTATAATAGGTAAAATTTTTGAATTTTACTTATTTCAACCTTATTTTTCAATAAGATTTTGAGGTTATCACCTATGTAGTAAAGAAAGTGCTACAAAAATTTTATCTCATGAGGAATAGATTTGTTCCACAGAGTTGGGAGTGCATCTACATCATCTTATACTTTTTTTTTTTTACAATAAATTAACTCCACTTAGAAATTCTCTTTCTTAGGTGCTTTCAAAGCATTTAAAAGGATTTTTTCCTTAAGTTCTATTTTCTAACACGCTTCTATCATTGTCAACGCTAGATGTGATTAACATGTTGAGTGCTAAGTAGTGATATAAAAGAAAAACTTAAAAAAATTATATATAAATTGCATTCACCTAAAATAACATAATTGAAGAGATAACTTGTTTTGATGTTCAATCTTTCTCTATTTTGATGTTCAAGCTTTCTCTAGCCCTTTTGTTGATATTTGTTTTGATGCTAGATTTATCTAGAATAATCAGTGAGGAAAGACAATGCAATGCAATCAAAAAAATACTTTTAGAGGTATGGAAGGCTAGGAAATCACAATAAATATGCAAGATCTAATTGCAAACAAGGGAACACTATTTTTATTTTCAAATTGTACTTTTTTTTGTTTCCTAAATACTAGTAAAATTTCTTTAACATGAATGTCTTTGTTTCAGTAATCTATGACATTTATAGTCAACAAGAGAGATGATGTTGAGAGTGGCAATACAATGTATGAGGGTTGTATTCCATCTCCTTAGAGACTGCAAAAGAAAGTGCTAGAATTTAGAAATAGTATTGAGCGTTATAGTTTTTAATTTTGAAATGAGGGATATATAATGATGCACAAAATCATTCTAAGTGAATTGGAAATCAATATTAATAAAAAAATATAGTGCATTTTTTTGTTTCAAATTTGATATTGTAGCTTTCAATTGCTCCATAACTATGTATGCACATATGGAGTTTTGGAGAAGAATGTAAACATCCACCAACTTGTATATAGATTCTCTTCTTGCTAATCCTATTTCTAACATGGTTTCTTATTTCAATACCAATAACTCTTTTTGGCTATATTATATATGATGTTAGCATGACCGTGATAGAACTTGTAGACGTACCCTAGTGGATGCTACCTCTGACCTTGATGTCCACATAGTGGTTGTGCAAACATTGAAAAGGCACTTTAATTGTTTGTCAAAGATGTTATCCCATGGAATACAATGATTGCAAACTTTGTTAAAGAAAATGGAATTGGCAACGTTGAAGTCAAATTCCAAATTTTGTGCCAATATCCTTACAGTTTGTGAATGTGAGATTTGAAACAAATGATGGACATCCACCAAAGTATAAAGAAGAGTGAATTTATGTTAGAAGTTATATTTATAATGCATTGGCTTGTGGAGTTATTTAAAATTACCTCATAAGATGTCCTCATGTGGAATACAATATGGGTGATGCACAAAATATATAGAGAAGGAGAGGGAGACATATAGATAGGGAGATATAAAGAGATATAAACTGATAATAAAAGAAAATCGGAGAGAGAGAGAGAGAGAGAGAGAGCATATAGATCAATATATAAATATTTTAAACATAATATATATGTTTTCATACATAAATTTATAAATTAATTTATAAATTTTTTAAAATATTTTAAAATTTATATTTATCAACCCTTTTAAAAAATAAATATGTTAGTAAATATTATTATTTTTTTAACATATTTTATACTATAGAAAACTATAAGTAAGACATCAAAATCATAGATTTTTATATTCATATTGATATATTAATAATATCTAGTAAATTCCCATTTTTATCCTGTAATGTATCCAAACAGTGCTTTTACCATTGTCTCTATTACAATTATTGAAATAATCCTTTCCCTACTACATTCTTGAACATCTTGTACCACCAATCCATGAGCAAGACAAAAAGATCTCTTTAACATTCTGATTTATATTCAGTTCAACATTTGGATAAGGCCTTCGAATCTGGCCATGTGATGATGCTCCAATATGCCAGACTCATCTTTTAGATCATCCATGAAAACAACACCCTGCGCCCACCTGTCAGTCATAATGCCTCCACACATTGAATTTATCCCTTTTCCCAATTGCATGTCTCCTCCCATATTCAATCATGATGTTACAAGAAATCCATTCTCTAACCAAATCACTCTATTTTGCAACTCCATTAAATCTAAGCTTGACCTCACATAGCTGTCAGTTATTCTATCCAGGCCTACCTGCAACTTTTTCAGTCTCACAAAATGGCTGATCATGCAATTCTTTGGATGTGGCCTTAGCATAGGCTCTGACGAATGCATTACCCACAAACTCCCGAGGAAGAGGAGGTTTAAACTTTGATCTGATAAAAACCCATGTATACACAAATCAGTTATGACAGCCAGATTTATGAACGTTATACCGTTTACAATATGTTTTCATATGTTTTCATCCGTAGATTTTTTTTCGTCAATATTTCGGATCAACACTATGATCCATCATTAGAATAGAGAAAAGAATTCATAGTATTTAATCATTAGAACAGAGAAAAGAATTCATAGTATTTAATCGAATATTATTAGTAAAAAAATCTACAGAAGAATAATTATGATAGTATTATAAGACAGATTAGTTAAATTTAAATATTGGTAACTGCACTGTGTAAACTTCCTCTGAATTCATGTTTGCAATTACGGCAATCCTTGTACGCCACACGTGTGCCAGTGTTGCCATGAATCGTGTCCATTGCTTAACCCCACCATTCTTGGCCTTCATCTTGAGGGCCTCAACCAATTTACCTGATAATGAGATTCACTCAAATCTTTCTTGTTTCCTATAATTTATTTATATTGAGTGCTTGGTTAACCTTTAACAACTAATGTAGCTAAAGAAAATCAATCGTCAATTAGAAAATGTTTAAATAATCCTCAATCTTCCATTAATACCCTGGGGAGAGTTTCATGCCCCCAGCACTCCCACAATCCCTTTGCTTTCCCTCATTTAAGCCTAGCTCGATAGAATTAAAAAACATATAAACTTTGATGACGAGGATATGGAAATTGTATCTGCCAACACAGAAATCCGTTGATGCAAAATGTGTAGGATTTGAAAGAAGAAAGAAACAAAGTGAAACAATAGGCAGAGTTTAAGAGATGGCACAAAGGAAAAAAATTAATGAATGGACGCGATGTTGTGAATGGTCGTGCATTGCTTTCATGAAGTTCCAACCACTGATTCCAAACATTAGAGTCCATATGTCCAAGTCCCATATGCCCAAATCACCATTCGACACTCATGAGCTCTGGTACTCATCTCAGGTCAAATCTTTGGCCATTGAGGATGGTGAGGATGGTGCATCACAGGCGCAGACCCTGCTTTACCGTTACGTCAAGTCTTGCATGGGTTTACAACCAAGCTCACAAGTGCGCAAGCTGAGGCCTTCGAGAAGATGGATGAAGTTCTGACCATGCTTGCAGAGAGCGTATATGAGATTCACATGACTCGTAGTCCAGAGTTTTTGGGGCTCGAAGGGATTTTTGACGTCTGGGTCGATCTTGAACAATGAAAAAAGGCAAATCCATATAAATGATGACATGTGAAAACAACAAACACAACTATGAATTAAAATATCAACGACTTGAGAGAGTTTCGATGATCGTGCTTCCCTTCTAGTGTAGTGGATGTTGTTGGATGAAAAATCTAGGTCGTTCATTTCAACTGAAAAATGCCCTCAAACAAATTTTAAAATAATTATATAAATATTTATATTTTATGATCTATTTATAAAATATAATGTTATAGATTTAATATTTTTAATATCAATTCAAAATTATAGTTATAATGATATAATATACTTCAAATTAAAAAGATATATGATTTTAAATTAAATTCATGTATTTATATATATAACTATAATTATATGGAGGACCATCTTGTGGTGTAGTGTTAAATTGGTTGCATTGTTAATGGTGCAACTAAGGTTCAAATCTCTCTCTCTCTCTCTCTCTCTCTCTCTCTCTCTCTCTCTATATATATATATATATATATATATATACTATTATCTCTCTATGTTTGTCTTATTCACTCCATCTCTCCTACTGTATATCGCTATCTTTCATTGTCTCCCTTGTTCTATCTAATTTCTTTCCTCTCCTTCTTTCTCTTTCCATGTCTCTTTTTCCATCACTCTCCCTCACCCATACACATATCTATCTCCATCGAATTTTACATCTCTATTTATATTCCTAGCTCTATCTTGTAAGGAACTTAAGGTAGCAGAACAACTTCCCAAAATAACCTTGAGAGGATGGTTATGAGAAAAAATTCTCAAGTCTTCACAATAGTTATAGAAACTTAATTGAAGTAATCTCATGAATTGCTAATGTCAGCACTACTCAGCAACCTTGCATGCACCCCTTCTGAGTCCTTCTAGACTACCTTGTGGTGTTTTTGTCATATCTTGAGCATACGGTGTCAAAATCGAGAAAATAAGATTGTCAAAAAGCTCTTTTTGAACTCTATCCAAATTTGGAGGTTTGAATTTGTGATTTTTCTTTTTCAATGGTGTTGTTTTATATATAAGAGAGGAATTCATTTTTGCATTTGGGGAGCCATATCTTTTGTATTCGGACTCCTTTTTAGCAAATGAGTTATCGTTGGAAAACTTGTTCTGTGAACTATCTAGTATTGTGAGTCTTTTTTTCATATTCTACTCTAGGTATATTTTATTCAATTTTTGGCATTTCTACATTCTGGTGAATATCTTGGATGTTTCAGGGCCTGGGATCTCTTCCCTGAATGAGATGGTTCATCTTAGGATGTTATTCATGTTTCTACAACCTTCTTTCTTCTTTGAGCATTGTATTCATATTTTGTAAGCATTCTTTAATGCAAACGCACTGAGACAAAGTGACATTGTATTGTATGCTTGGGATCTTGCACATCTTTATTCCTTTTATAGTTGCACTCCATTATAAAGTTCCATGGGGGTTTTATGTTTGCCTTTGTTTTTCATCTACCTTTGTCGTGTAAGTGTTCCTTCCATGACATTATCCTCATGATGTATCTTTTATATGTGTTTGTACTTTCTCTACAACTTTGATGTTCCTGATTCTTCATGATGCAGTTCAAGTATTGGCCATCATTTTTAGTGTACCCATCACCTCTCCCTTGTCATCATTATGGAGGGGTTTCTACCATTGGTTCTTATGCTTCCTTGGTTTGATGGAGTGAACTATGTATTTAGTATTTGTTCCTATGTACTAGGCAAATCCAGTGGCTGGGTACCTATGCATTTCGGTGAGATGGATCATTTACCATATAGAGAGTATTTCATTCCTATTTTTTGAAGGCAATCTTCCATCTTTGATTGATCATCTCTTCAGGCTTTGGTGTTTTATGCCATCTGCATCTTCGAGTTCAGTTGTTTTCCTTTATTTTCCTCTTGATTCAAGTAGTGTCATTTGAGGGCACTCATGCAAATTACAGTCTTCTCTACCTGGTCATGTTCTATTTTAGTGGAGGTTCTTTGGATCAGCAGTTATTTATTGACAGAGTTTACAGCTTCTTACTTTAGTAGTGCTCTACATGTTCATTGTTTATTCTTATTTTCTGGAACATTCCATAGTTTTGGAGGCTTCTTCAATCCTTCAACTAGTCTTCATCTCTTTTTGGAGTAGAGTTTTTCTCATCTAGTTTTTTCTATTTCTCCACTTTATAGAGACTCTCTTTTGTAATTGGTTACTTGATCAGGCCTTTGTTGTCAAGACCCATTTGCTTTCAATAGTTGTTTCTAAGTTTTTAGCTACTCCCTAAGTTTATCTTAAGGGGGGTCTTAGAGTAATAAGTTTTTTTCTTATTAATTAGATCATATTATTTAACTATTAAGTCGCTTATTATCTCTTTCTTTACTTAATCTAAACTTTAGGCATATAATAATTAATTCTTCTATTAATTATAATTATGCAACCCAAGTTTATTTTAGGGTTTTGATCTCCTTTATAAAGGATTGATCTCTCTTGTATTCACCAACACAACACATTCATTTTTTATTGTGTTGCATTTTTTTTTGCACATCAAGAATGTCTCCTCTTTCATGAATCCTTGCATTCAGGCCTCCATAGTTTTGTCTTCTCTCTTTCTGTGACAGGTGTTTGCATGTAGGTTATTCTTGGGAGTTGTGTGTTGTTTTCTCATCAACTCCAATAACAAACACTTTCTTCCACTGTTGTTTCCATGTATTCAAGTTAAGAATCTAATACAAAAATCCTCATTATAACTACCTTAGCCAAGAGCTAACAATATCAAATTGAATGATCATTAGCCTTCTTAGATTGTTTCCTATCACAAGCCAAAAGATCTGAACACAACCAAAATAAATAATACGTCAACATAATTTGTTTAGGCCTAAAATACCTACACATATTTTATGTTCCCTTACACAAGACTTTACCAATGCCGGTGGGAATAAAGTCCCATTATTATTTTTCAAGTTTTAAAAACTAATGCCATGGGGAAAAAAATGTACACATCCTTGTGTTAGGCCTTTTTTCTGTCATAGCAAAATCCTGTGAAATTGGCCTATTCCCTACAAAGTTTTTGTTAAGTGTCCTGCCTCGTGCTCTTCAATGTATCACCAAGCTCTAGTTCAAATTGCACGTGTTGAAGTGCAAAACCCAGAAAGTTATTCGAGTTTCAAGGTCTGTAGGGAAATTGTCTCCAAATCTGCCACAGTGTCGAAAACCCATAGTATTTTTAAAAATCCATGAATTTTTCGGTCTGTGTGAAAACCCTCATTGTTTTCGACCTGTGCCTTCTAGCTTTTGTGCGCTTATCTTTTGGTCTATTGACAATCCTATGTGTTTTCGATCATTCGCCATTGTGAAAACCTTTGATGTTTTTGATCTTTCACCGAAAACCCTGTGTGTTTTCAACCTTGCATTTCTTCTTTTCTGTCGGCACTTGTTGTTCATCTGTGTTAACTGTGCAAGTGCGATGATGTGGGGCCAGATTCTTCAAGCGGCAGAGGGAGGAATATTCTCACCCCATGCGATCATGTGCCTGCCGTTGATCTTGTTTGTTTCCAGTGTTGCTTCGGTGAGGTGGGCCCGATGTCAAAGGGGAGGTGAAGGTGCATGTTCCTATTGGTTGTCGCATGATTGCATGTCAGAGTTTTCTGACATGCGACCATGCAACCGGCTCCTTCCTTGCACATGGGGCCCAATGGTGGTTGATGTTTGGTGGTCTGAGGTGGTGATGTGGCAGCCTGTGATTGGCTGTCGCATGATCGCATAGCCTAGTTTTTGGCTATGTGATCATGTGACCGCTTGCCACGTGTCCCTGAGGCCCGGTAGTAGGTGATGGGGCATCTTCTGGATGCTGAGGTGGCAGTGTTCCATTGGCGGTAGTGGTTTGCTGGCGGTTAGTCACATGTTCGCATAGCCTTTTGCAAGGCTATGCGATCATGCAACTGATATTTTCTGTCAACTTCATGCAGTGGTGGTTACGGTCTGCAGGTTGTCACATGATCACGTAGCCCGTCTCCATGCTATGCGATCATGTGATAACAGTCTGGTGTCGCAGTTGTGAAGTTGTGCGGTGGGTCCTGTGTCAGGTGACTCGGCGGTTGCAGCGAATGGTGATATGATAGGTGGCATCAAGAAAACCTAGGTGGGGTCTGAGGTTTGGCGGTGTGGATAAAATATTTGGCGGCCTGACAAAATCTTCTTCATGTCGCTGGTTTGCATGATGTTTTAGTGGCAGTGCTATTATTTCTGTGAACTGGCAAAATGTCTTCAGTTGCCAGTTCGCCAGATGACTTAAGGGGTTATTTTGACACGTGCAATCGTGTGTTTGTTGAATCTAACTGGGGTTTGGACTTTCATTCCGCGATTGAAATTTTCCTTTGTCATGTGTTCGCTGAAAGTAACCTGAGGTGCCTGGATGAGTTAAAGCCATGAACCCGAGAAGATAGGAGGATCCGATGGTGGGGACTTAATGTTGGTCTCGGTTTGATTTGTGGATCGCCGATGCGCTGTTAGATTCTCGGTGGTGACATGACAACCGGTAGGGTGCATGTTCGCATGAGCCAATTTTCTGGCTTGCGAACATGCGACAAACCCTTCTTTGGCAGCGGCAGCATTGGCGATTGTGAAGAAGGCAATGGGAAGTGGTGTGTCGCATGTTCGCATAGCCCATTTTCGGGCTATGTGATCATGTGACAACTATTTGGCATCGTCGTTGTGGAGTTAGCCTGAGGTGTTTGAATTGGTTAAAAACTGAAGCCCGCGAAGCGCATGTGACCGTTTGAACCTGCAGAGAGTCTTTTGTGACAGGAGGTAACAAAATTGAATGCTGTCTTGGCCAGATTTGACTAGTTTGGTGGCGCTTGCATGCTGTGGCTTGACCCCTGTCATGTTTGTGTTAATTTCCTCAGTGGGGTTAGGTGATTTTGAATTTTTGAGTTGGAAATGATCGTTATGCTGGCTTTGTAACCCTGGTATAAAGAGATTTTCTATGATCATTTGAGATTATTGGGAGTTAGTTTCTCAAACTTTTTTGGTTGTGAGTCTTTTGCCCAATCTGAATTGTAATGACTTGTCTGGATTTTATTTTGACTATTGAAAGAAAGTTGTAGGTCTAAGCTACAGTTCGCAAGCAGGGTTCCTTTTGGATTGACTGTACACACTTGAGGGTTCTTCATACTTAATGCAGGCACATGATTCTCATCTCTCCCTTGTGTCAATGTAGATGAATTTTGAACTTTCTAGTTCACTGCATAACAATTTATGTATAGGTCTTCATTCTTGAGTTCTAATCCAGGATTAGATTAAATGATGCTTCAGATGGGACCTAAATTTGTCTCTTGTCTATGTAGGGATATTATGTAAGTAGTAGAGGAGATTGTAAATGTGTTTATGGCTTTGAATCTTAGGTATATTTCTGGTGTGTGTGTGTAGTCTGTCTAAGAAACCTTGCCCAATGGATGAGGCACTAGCCTAGATAAGTATTTCTTTGTTGACATGTCCTGATTGGTTGTTATGATTCAAACACATAAATTAAGAACCATTCCTTAAGTTTTCAGCATTTGGTTGTATGTGGTTCTATCCCATAGCAATGGAGAGTCAATGAGTGTGTGGTTAACATTCAATACTTTCTTGCTATCCATTTATCTATTATTCAAACCCAGTCATTGGTGTGTGAAGTATAGTTTATACTGGGTTAGGTGCACCCGCCTTGGTTTTGCAGAGCCAGAAGCAGAAGAGGGTAGTCTTGTCCCTAGAGTTGGTCCAGTTATCCTAAGACCTCATTACATTTTAGAGCTAACCACCCCTAAAATCTATCAGAGGGTATACTCGCAGCCTATTAGAGCATAAGCATCATTTTGGACACCAACACCTTGTACTTGCATTAGAGACTTTCTTTTTTAACCATTATAATAACTATTATCATGGGATGAAATAGACTTATTCATCTTTTATCCTTGCATGTCAAGACATTTGACACTAATGCCAAAAATGCTCTAGGGATGAACAAACTCCCCCTTTGGCATTTGTGTCAAATCTATAGAGATAGAATAAATAAAACTAAAACTGAAACCATATACTTTTATGTCCATGTCACTACTAAAAAAATCAAACCCCTATCTTTTTACTTCAAAAAGAGAGTCAAAATCCAAAGAAAAGATATAAACAAAACTAAAAGTTGTTACTGAATTATGAATTGAACCATCAAATATCATCAAATTTGAAATATTTTTTTATTATAGTTTTGGTATTTAAAGATATTTTTTTGGGAATGAATTTATATTGAAAGTTATTAAAATATTGTAAGTAAAAAAATATAATTGTTTAAAAATATTTTATTTTTTAATATGTCTTTATATTAAATTATTTTATAATGTGTATGATTAAAGAGTCTTATGTTTGATTATTTTAAAAATTATAAAGATTTTTTGGTCATTAGTTTCAATGAATATAATGTTTATAAACTAATGATTTATCCATTTCTTTCCTTAATAATCAATAAAGAATGGAGAAAATAATAAATTATAATGCAATAAACAAATGAAATATGAAACTTATGATCAAACATATCTAAGGTAAAAAAATATTACACGTAAACCTCCGTAAATGCAATTGAGGTAAGAAGAAAAGTGTCTCAATAACAAGGCCATATTAAATACCCATACATAATATAAAATAACCACAAAGTATAAAGAGAACTTTGAGTTCTTAGAAGAAGAAAACATAAAAAATTATAGGAAAAATATCTATTCCTCATTCAAAAGGATAACAAAATTATTAAGTGATGAAAAGGAGATGGTGTTCTCATCAATGCATATTATTCATGTGAGTAGCACTATTGTATAGAAAATTGTCAATGAAAAAGTGATGATAATCTAACATTCAACCTCATTCACACGGGTAGTAATACTATAAAAACTAATTGCTAATTAGAAATGGCATTCTATCAATCAACCTCATTGAGATGTACTAATTAGTGATGGGAGGAATGCATTTTTTCAATCAAACTTATTCACATGGTTACGATGTGCTAATTAGTGATGGGAGGAATGCATTTTTTCAATCAAACTTATTCACATGGTTACGAGCACTACAAAAAATTAATGTGAATGGTCAATGTTGTCATTTTATCAATCAACCTCATTATTCAATCAACCTTATTCACATAGATAGTAGTAGTATAAATAATTTATGATAAAAAGTAATAGTATTCTATCAAACTTCCTAATTCAAATAGTTTATAATATCATCATATTCTAAGTGATGAGAATGCTTAATAATATTATTGTTAATCAACCTTATTCATATGGGTAGTAGTACTTTAAATATTTTTCAATAAAGAATGATTATATTCTATCAATTGACTTCAATAAGATGTACTATTAAATGATAAATATTTTTTTTATTTTTCAATGAACCTTATTCATGCTTCCCTTGATGCTACAAAGAATAACCAATGAAAAAGTGATGGTATTCTATTAAGAATCCTTATTCACATGAGTGATAGTACTATAAATAAATATCAATGAAAGTGATACTATTATATCTAATGAACTTATTGAGAAGGATTACTAAATGATTAAAAATAGATTATATTCTAGTTAATCAACCTTATTTTTATGGCTAGTAAACTAAAAATAATTACCAAAGAAAATGAAGGTATTTTATCAATTGACCACATTTAGAGGGTAGACAATATTGATACATGATAATATATATAAGGTGGTTTATTCAATAAATCTTATTCATATAGGTAGTGGTACAAAGATTTATCATTGAAAATTGATCTAGTATTCTATCAATTCACCTCACTTTTACAACTAGTAATATGACCAAACACTAAGTGATGAGAAATATATATATTTTTAATAAACATTTTTTCATGTAACAATAATGCTATAAAGATTTGCATTAACTTCATTGAAAAAGAGATTTGTATTAAGATGAAAAAATATTTTTTATTTTTTAATCAACCTTTTTTTATATTAAAAAGTATCAAAACCAAGGTGTTGTCCCTTTACAGACAAGATCTTGAAAAGGGTGACTAGTAGTAGACACGCATCAACAACACATTAGAAGCACAAATAAAAATATCAAATCGGATACCCTAGCTTTTCCATATCAAAAACATCAAGCAACTATGAGATGTAGGACCCATTCTATCAACATTCACTTGAAGACTGATAGACCTACAATTAGTAATGAACATAGCTATTAAATATATGACAATTACAATCCTCAGAATAACCAAATTACTACCAGCATTCATCAGAATAGACATAATGATAATAAAAGTCTTAACCATAGACCAGCGAGGGCCATAAGAGTCTAATATATAAATATAAACTAGAGGGTAAGTGCACAAAGATGGGGGACCAAAAAGGGGGTATAAGATGCCACTTTTTTTCCTAAAATTAGAAAACTCTAAACTTCAATAAGAAATTGAAGATAGTTAGACTCAAAATTTTAAGATGCGACAAGAACAAGAGTTGTAATACTCTAAATCTAGTTCCTAAACTACTAATTTATTATGAAAATGGTGTAGATTAAGGCCCTCAAAAAGGGGAGCACAAAAAGTGGTCATGTTTTTTGTGAAAAAACATAACATAGCATCTGGTGTCCTCCCCCTAAAATGTTAACTTTTTTTTTAGTTTTTTTAATTGCTCTAGTGAGAAGTTAGCTAACACCACCTAGTTTATCCCATATTTTTTTGCCAATTTTTTTATGATTGTATAATTTTTTATGAATCTATGAAGTGCACACATCTTGAAAACATGAAATTTTTGTGTGCTCCCCCTAGAAATCATTTAAAATGAATCAAAAATCAAATTTTGTTTTTTTTAAGTGTGTAGAATGGAGTCTAGTTTCTAAAAATGTATCTTGTTGCAAAATTTGACAAACGAGCCAAAATCTATGCCCAAAATACTACATGTTGGTTTTTGAAAAAAAAAGGACATACATACAAAATAAATTAGAGATAAAAAAATTAACATAATCAGAATTCAAAATCAATTATATGGTTAGATAGCTAACAGAGAGATCTACAATATGACTTCGTCTGATTTTAACATTATTGAACCATGAGTAAACTTAACCAGGAGCACACAAAAAAAGATGTCATTTGTTTGTATGTCTGATGGAAAACATGTCTCGGGCCTATTTGAATCCTCCAAGGAAAATCCAAGCCTTAGGCTTGGTGGATTCCAATGTCATACAAAGTTCTTGTGAGCTATAGTGTGTGCGTGCTATAGTGTGAGCACACTATTTAAATCTATGACTTGCATAGGCCACACATGCTATAGGGTGTGTGCTCTATAGCACGTGCACCCTATTCAAGTCATAGATTTGAATAGTGAGAGAGAAAGATTAAGAAGATGGCGGGTACTAAGAGAGAGAGAGAGAGAGATTAAAACTTAACTCAAAGATTAGTTAAGTTTTGAGTTAAGTTTTAATCTCTCTCTCTCTCTCTCTCTCTCTCTCTCTCTCTCTATGCTACAAAGGAAAGGGTGGTGGACCTAATACAAAAGATAAGTTACTCAAATTTGGATTACAAATGATCTATTTCCCATAAGGCCAAATAACTCTTCAAGAGACTCAACTTAACCAAGACTTCTCCCAAGGTAATCTAATGGTAGATTTGATGTCTTTGAGATTTATGAGATTAGATTAAAGTGATTTCAAGGTTACCCACACTCCAAAAGGCTAAAAGACTATAGACTCTCACAGAGGCCTAATGGTTTTCCTTGTAGCCCTACAAAGACCTTTTTGGTCCTTAAACTCCACACTTCCCCAAAACACTAGAAAATATAAAAACATATATTGATACCCTTTTGGCCATACATAAACATATCCCAGATTCAAGTATTTGTAATTTGGACCAAATGTCAGTACTATGATTGTACCTCTACAAATACACTAAAAAGTTGATGATTTTTCAAAGAAACTACAACTTAGAAATAACTCCAAGGTCTCAACTCTTGGAAATTCTCTCAATATACTCCCAAACCTCAAAATCTAAGAGTAATTTAACCCATCACATAAGGAACATAAAAAAGCCCAAATTAGTTACACCAAACCCTTGATTCAAGGGTTTCTCCAATCTCACCTTTCCAAGCCTTTCCTGGATCAATTGGTGATTGATTTTAAATTCACTCCAACATACAAGACTATTCTAGTCATAAAAATACTATGTCATTCAACTCAAACTCCTGCTGCTATACTTGTGCCATGAATTTCCATGGAACACTTCCTATCATAGCCTGTGATCACTCTTTGCTTGCAAACTTCTACAAGTTAAATCATTAGAAAACTATAATACATTTTTCGTAACCCTCATTCCATGGATTTTGTGCCTTTGAGTCCATGGAATGATCAATGGTGGTCAAAAACTCAAAACAATCTAATGAAGAGTACATGAAACATCGATCTTTTAAACCATTAAAGGAACAGTCATGGAAAATGGTCTTCAAAATATTCAAGATACTTTGTTATTTTCTTTCAAGACCTCTGACTTCTTTTGGATTAGTTCCTAACTAGAAATCACATAGCCAACATTACAAAAACCTTAAAATAATAATGACATAGTCCTCTTTTGTAGACACAGTCACTGTTATGTCAGGATTCACACTTGGACCAGTGGTTCTAAAATCCTCAAATCATTCAATAGATGGAGTATGAATGTATGAGGTTACTTCTTATTGCATTCTTGAAAATGAAATAAAAAATAAGACTTTTAATACACTAAGGAATCATAGATTTCAATTAAACTTGGTCTTTTATTCCATTCATTGTTCTTCTCCGTACACTCCAGGAATACAAATAGGAAATCAAAAATTAACTTCCCCAACCTCTTCCAACTGGTTTGAGGGATTAGTTAAGTGTTTAAACAATAAAAACCCCATTTCCCTCCTAAATGGCTACTAGTCGTTAATATTTAAATATTTGAAAATTAAACTATTGAAAATACTTTAAAATTCATGTACATAAGAAATTCAAGAACTCCAAAGGATGTCAAACACCTAGGATAATTTACTAACATCTTTCCTATTACCCTAACTACCCTAAGACATTCCTTGGACACTAATGGTCCACATTACATTTATTCCATTCTTTCGAGGATATAAATTCATTCCTTAGATTCAAATGCCATTTCATGGCATGAAACCATTATAGGAGCCAATACATTATATTTTATTGGATTTACATCATTTAGAATCCCATTTCTCTCATTTTTCCTCTGATTCACCATAGGTGATTTCAATGACTTCATGGTCTTCATGTTTTGTCTATAGATCCCTTGTGCCCCTACACCATACTCTCCACCACCAATGAACCTCTTGTCCCAAGAGTTGTGTGACTTAAAGGATCTTAACAATGTAGGGGTGAAGTAATCCCCCAAATTGAACTTCTTTCTCACACCTTTCCAACCTGCATTCACACACAACTTGTTAAAAGAAAAACATGTATTTGTTGACTATCCTTGTGTAGGATAGTGAGAAGACTGTAAGGCCTCCATCTTTGATCTCTCAGTTGGATGATATCTTTGATCCAACATCTCTGCCCCCTTGACATGATTTGACTGCATCATAGGACACTTTATTGTCCCAACTTGCACAAAGGCTAAGTCCCAAAGCTCTCCACCATTAGGACTATCATCATAGCCTCTTGACTGTACTTGTGTACCTTTCTTCCATCCAATATCATACTGAACCTTCTTTGCTATCTCCTGCCCAAAACACATAAGTATTGGTTCTTCTTGGTTCCGCACTAATGGATGAAACTCATACTTCTTTCCTTCATGGTGAACCAAATACTTATTAGTGAATCCATCATGAATAACCTTCTTTGACCATTGCCAAGACCTGCCTAAGATCAAGTGTCCACAACTCATCTCCATAACATCACATAACACCATGTCTTTATACTTGCCAACTGAAAACTCATTCATGACCTGAGTACTAACCAAAAAATTTGGATCCACATTCACCCAAGTAGCATACTATGGTTTAGGATGTACAAATGTTTTCAAATTCAACTTCCTAGAAACCTCATGAGACACAACATTATGACTTGCACCGGAGTCTATAATGAGTCTACATACTTTACCTTGGATCAAACAATTTGAATTAAATATTCTTGGATTGTCGGATACCTGATTTCTTCCCATAAATAAGTACTCTCCCTCTTCTGGTAATGCCAAGATAGGTTCTTGCTTCTCTTCCTTGCTTGTCTCTTCTTCCACCAAATTCACCCTCCTTTCTTTGCTTTTGTCTTCAATCCACTTGGGACACCTAAAATATTGATGACCCACTTCATTACAATGGAAACACCTACCTGTGAATACTCCATTGCCTCTTCCTCCACTTCGTCCACATCTATAACCACCTCTTGTATCAGATGAGTAGGGCTTTTCCTTGTCCTTTTCACTATGATTCAAAAAATTAGTATTGCCTCTACCTCCTCTTCCCATCATGGAAGATCCTCCTCTAGTGTTTCCTTGCCTCTCTTGCCTCCTCTTTATCTTTTCTTCAGCCTTGATGGCCAACTTATAGCATTATTAAACTGATCTAGGGGTAGCAAGACTAATTTCATCTTGAATATTGAACCTAAGTCCCCCCATGTACCTAGCAATCTTCGCCTCCACATCTTCATCATGACTCACCCTTATGTCTAGTTTATGAAACTCTTTAGTATACCTTTGCCCCTCCATGTCTTTTTTCTTAAGACCTTTTATCTTCTTGTACAATTGAGCCCTATAGTCATTTGGAAAAAAAATTTCCTTCATCCTATCCATCATGGTGTACCAAGATGTAATTTTGGGTTTACCATTCTTCCACCTCCCCTCTTGCACTCAATCCCACCATAGCAAAGCATGTCCTTTCAGTTTGGACTTTGAACCCTTCAAATTTTGATTCTCTTCCACATCCTCACACTCAAAGAAATTATCCATGGCATTAAACTAATCTATCAACTCCTCATCATCCATCTTTCCTCCATACGTAGGCAAATCAGCTCTTGCCCTTGCATCACCATTCTTGATGACCTTAGCAAACATAGCCATCTTCCATTCATTGAGATCTAATGTTTCTTTCTCTTGGAGTTCCTCTTCTACAACTTCTTCATCCTGTTTGATGCTCTTGTCCCTTATCTCCAAGGCCAATATTCTCTCTATCATGATCCTCATCTCTTTATCTTTCTCAGCTTTCTCCTTCTTCTCTTATTCAAGGGCTTCCTTCAACTTCTTGTCGTCTCCCAACTAGTCTTTAAATATCCTTGACAACTCCATGTTTGTCATTCTTGGGGGTAAATATCCTTCCTCTCCTTCAGTCATGGTTCTTTGATCAACTTGGAAAATGAATCAACTTAGGGCTACACCGTAAAGGATGGTTCTACTTCAAGGGCTTATCTAAGGATCCAAGAAACCAACTTCACAAGACCACTACAAAATTTCCACAAGACCTTTCCCTAAGCTCTGATACCACTTTATGTAGAGGAAAGGGTGGTGGACCTGATACACAAGATAAGTTACTCAAATTTGGATTACAAATGTTCTATTTCCCACAAGGCCAAATAACTCTTCAAGAGACTCAACTTAACCAAGACTTCTTCCACGGAAATATAATGGTATATTTGATATCTTTGAGATATATGAGGTTATATTAAAGTGGTTTCAAGGTTTCCAAGGTTACCCATACTCCCAAAAGGCTAAAAGACTTCAGATTGCCATAGAGGCCTAATGGTTTTCCTTGTAGCCCTGTAGGGACCTTTTGGTCCTTAAACTCCACACTTCCCCAAAATAATAGAAAGTATAAACACATATATGGATACCCTTTTGTCCATACATAAACATATCCTAGACTCAGGTATTGGTACTTTGGACCAAATGTCAGTACTATGACTGTACCCCTGCAAATACATTAAAAAGTTGATTTTTCAAAGCAACTACAACTTAGAAATAACTCCAAGGTCTAAACTCTTGGATAGTGTCTCAATATGTTCCCAAACCTACAAATCTAAGATTAATTTAAAACCCACCACATAAGGAACATCAAAAACCCCAAATTAGTTACACCAAACCCTTGATTCAAGGGTTTCTCCAATCCCACCTTTCCAAGCCTTTCCTGGATCAATTGGTGATTTATTCACCATTCACTCCACCATACAAGACTATTCCAATAATAAAAATATTATGTCATTCAACTCAAACTCCTACTGCTATACTTGTGCCATGAATTTCCATGGAACACTCCCAGTCATAGCTTGTGATCACTCTTTGCTTTTAAACTTTTGCAAGTTCAATCATTAGAAAACTATAATAAATTTTTAGTAGCTGTCATTCCATGTATTATAGACTTTTGATTCCATGGAATGATCAATGGTGGTCAAAAACTCAAAACAACCTAATGAAGACTACATGAAACACCAATCTTTTAAACCATTAAAGGAACAGTCATGGAAAACGGTCTTCAAAACATTCAAGATACTTTTTTATTGTCTTTCAAGACCAATGAATTCTTGTGGACTCATTCCTAAGTAGAAATCACATAGCTAACATTACAAAAATGTCAAAATAATGACACAGTCCTCTTTTGCAGACACGGTCACTATTATGTCAACATTCACGCTTGGACCAGTGGTTCTAAAATCGTCAAATCATTCAATAGATGGATTATGAATTTATGAGGTTACTTCTTATTGTATTCTTGAAAATGAAATTAAAAAGAAGACTTTTAATATAGTAAGGAATCCCAGATTTCAATTAAACTTTGTCTTTCATTCCATTCACTGTTCTTCTCCGTACACTCCAGGCATCCTGTCTGTACAAATGGAGTCCCAAATACAAATAGGAAATAAAAATTTAACTTCCCCAACCTCTTCCAACTGGTTTGAGGGATTAGTTAATTTTTTAAACAATAAAAACCCCATTTCCCTCCTAAATGGCTACTAGTCGTTAACATTTAAATATTTGAAAATTAAACTATTGAAAATACTTCAAAAATCATGTAAATGGGAAATTCAAGAACTCCAAAGGATGTCAAACACCTAGGAGACTTTACTAAAATATTTCCTATTACCCTCACTACCCTAAGACATTCCTTAGACACTAATGGTCCACATTACATTTATTCAATCCTTTCAAGGATATAAATTCATTCCTTAGATTCAAATGCCATTTCATGGCATGAAACCATTATAGGAGCCAATACATTATAATTTATTGGATTTACATCATTTAGAATCCCATTTCTCTCCTTTTCCCTCTGATTCACAATGGGCGACTTCAATGATTTCATGGTCTTCGTGTTTTCTCTCTCTCTCTCTCTAGTCAAAACTAGAACCAAACAATTCAAGGATGGAACAGGGTTCCACAAATGTTCTACAGCTTATTCAGAGATAATACAAGACATATCCCACACCTAAACAACTCAAGAAACTATTTAGACACCCAAGACAATATAGGGATACAAGGAGTAAATATGGATTAATGAAGTCAAATTACATGGAAGTCCACCTAGGAAAGTCTTAACTACCCTCAAATAATTAAATCCACTCACCAACAACACCCTCCAAGTTAGGACTCTTAACCAATCTCCCAACTCCTGTTGTTCACAAATTCCTCCTAGGCCTAATTGGGCTATTAGGTCTCTTTTCCAGAGAAAGTGCCTCAAATTTGATTCACTTTCCAATAACTCCAATTGGAATACTTTTATGATCATTATAAATTACTAAATCCAAGGATTTAGTTCTTCATTCCACCCATGGGCCAAGTTGTGCTTCAAAAACCAAATTATGATAGTCACATCTAGATGCATGTCTAGAGGGTTTAATGGTTTCTCTCTCCATCGACTGCCTCCTAATCTGAGACCACAAAAATGTTAAAGTATGTCCTCCCTCCTTTCTTTCCACCAAGGCTTAGATTTTTCCCTTGGTGGAGTCTCCTCGAAAGAGAAAATTTGTCTTGAAACCCTAATTAGGGCCTTCCTACAACCAGTGGCTAATCAAAATTGGATATCTTTCATTCCACTTCACTTCAAGCCTTTAGACCACTTTAAAACTTCTCATATGGCTTATTAATAAATTTGAGAATCCCTCAATGGTACATTGGGTTCTGTATAGATCTGTACAACTCATAACACAATCAAATTCTCAGGAAAAATAGTTGACCTTTATTGATTTTGGCATAAAAACTTTACAATCCATCTACACTAAGTTCAGAATAAGATTTTTCAACCTTATTATACAATCCACAAATAGTTCCAACCAACTAAGGTGGTTGTGAACATTGGGATTCAAAAGTTACAACTTTTGGACAAAAGTTGCATTATGTAACATTGCAACATTGACAACTTTTTACAAAAGATGTCAATTGTTGTCAAACTTGTAAAGTTCTAATCCTAGACTCTACTAAGGACCATAGAAATGTTAAATAAAAATTTTCAACCTTCATTAGGTGTCCTAGATTATTCTATCCCATCCTACCCAAAATTTTCTAAATTGACTAAGGTAGACAACTAGGTTTATCACATCACCTAGTGTCCCCTTTCCTTACAAATAGGACTTTATTAACAACATTGGATCCTAGATCCAATCAATACTCTAACCATTTTCTCTTGGTTTTACTAGTGTTCTTTTAGTGGATGAGCTTTCGGGTGCTCCTACACCATACTCCTAGGGTGCACTGATCCCAAGTCCTCTTGAGTTGAGGTCTTGTAGACTTGAGCCATGCTTCTGAATCTCTTGCTCATCCATCCATACATATTCGTATTCACAACTTCCTTTCCATTTGACTAAGTATTTCTTGTAAATATTCTTCCTTGTTCATGTGATGATCTTTGTATCCAAGATCTTGTCAAGTTTCTTTAGTTCATGAGAGTGTATCCCTACAACATCTTCTTCAAGTTCTTCTACCTGCATTTCTAAACCTACATTCACATCACCTTTGTAGGGGGTCAGATCACAAATATTGAATATAGGGGAGATACCAAGGTGTGAGGGTAATTCAACTTCATATGCATTTAATCCATTTTTCTTCAACACTAGACGGGGTCCTACTTTCTTCATGAGTAGTTTAGTGTTCTTTCCCTTGGGCAGTCTTTCCTTCCTCAAATATGCCCACACCAAGTCTCCAACCTACAACTGGACATCCCTCTTATGATTGTCTTTGGCCTGTTTATACTTCTCTACACTTTTCTCAAGTGCCAATCTGACTAAGTCATGAATTTATTTCATACTCTCTGCAAACTCATCTCCATGAGAACTGACTGGAGTCTTTGGTGGAAGTTCTCTAAGTTCCGAGATGCCTCTTGGACTTTTCCCATACACAATTTGATAGGGACTCTTCCCTGTGCTCCTGTTGACTAAGTCATTGAAAGAAAACTCTGCTTAGGGTAGGACTGAATCCCATTTATCCCCATACTATTTTCAAACACCTAAGTAGACTACCAAGTGATTTGTTAACAACCTTTGTCTATCCATCCATTTGTGTATCATAGGAAGAGCTAAAAATAAAATTGGTCCATAACATTTTCCATAAAGTCCTCCAAAAGTGACCAATAAACTTAACATCTTTATCAGATAGAATGGTTTGAGGCAAGCCATGTATCCTAACAATTTCCTTGAAGAATAAATTTTCAATAGATGATGCATCATTGGTTCTTTTACATGGGATAAAGTGGACCATTTTACTAAACCTGTCCACCACTACATAAATCCTATCATACCCATTTTGTGTCCTAGGGAATCCCATAACAAACTCCATGTTGCAACTCTCCCAAGGCCTTGTAGGAATAAGTAGAGGTTGGTATAACCCTGCATTGGTAGATGTACCCTTATCCCTTTGACAAATTATACAGGTCTCTAAAATCTTTCTTACCTCAGTCTGAAGTGTTGGCCAATAGTAGAATCTTCTCACTTGCTTCAAAATGTCCCCTCATACTTCCTGAATGCTTTTCTTTGATGATGTTCTCCCTTATTGAACACTTGGGGATGCATAATTGATGTCCTTTGAACAATAGGTCATTTTGAATCAAGTAATCTACATACTCAACATTATAAGCCTTAGAAAAGTCAGAACATACTTTATAAATAGTACTGAAATCATCATCATCTTTATACATATCCTTCAATGAATCAATCCCTTCACTTTGTAGTTGGATTTCTTGCACTGCTAAAGTCCTTATCAATGCATATGTCACCTTATTTTCAACTTCCTTCTTGTGTTTTATTGAAAATGTGTAGGCTTGTATTGATTCCACCCATTTCATATGTTTGTGGCTTAGTTTCTCTTGACTGTTCAAGAAACTCAATGCTTGGTTGTCTGTGAAGACAACAAATTCTTTTGGTAGGAGATAGTGCCTCCATTTCTTCAATAACTGGACCAAGGCATATAGTTCCAAGTCATAAGAGGAGTATTTCCTCTTTGCTTCATTTAGTTTGTCACTAAAAAAGTCTATAGGTCTTCCTTCTTGGCTCAATATAGCCCCTATAGCTAGGTTAGAAGCATCACATTCAATATTAAAAATTTTCTAAAAATTAGGAAACACTAAGATAGGTTTCTCCATTACCTTTTACTTCAGCATTTCGAAGGCTTCTTCTGCATATTTGTTCCACAAAAACTTGCACTTTTGTCCACCCTTAATGGTTTCAAGGATAGTAGCACAATGTAGTGCCTCCCTCATTTACCCCTTTGCATGAACATCCTTATGGTTTGGTTTCGACTATCATTCTTGAAGGGTAAGGTCATGTTGGCCCTTGTGAGGGAGAATCCGCCAAGAGGATTGTTTTGGAGTGTGTATCGATGTTCTGCGTGAACTAGGAGATGTAGGATATGGTCTTGAATCACATTCTGGAGACCCTTAGAGTAGGGATGAGTCATTCATGTGGATGCAGTGATTGTTAACCACATTATGGATGATGGCATCATGAGATGCTCTTTGCCAAGATTTTCCTTATGTTTATCAAGATTTTATCTTTGGAAGTTATGTCAGGTGTTCTAAGAGATTCTATCTTGGTATTATCTTTCTGCATAATAGACTCATTATTTAGAAATTTATGTTGTCGCATTATGATTTGTGTCCTGGTGGATAGAGGTTTGATCACCATTGTGATGTACTCTTTTCATGTTACTTATACACTAAAATCCTAGGATGCTCTGCGTCTAAAATAAGATTAATTAAATTCAACTGATCTTTGTGATAATACTATCAAGTGCATGTTTTATAGAAATTGTATTGGAATAAGGTAGTTTAAATAATAAAAGGGTGAAATATGTATATATTTTAATGAAGTTAAATATTGTTTCATGTGTGTATGTAATCTCTAGAAGAAATGTAACAAGGAAGGTGCGAGTGTACTGCTATTGAATGCTGAAATGTTTCTTTTTGGTTATGAATGCTTACGTAAAGGACCATTTGAATTTATTTTATGTTGAGACATATATTAATAGAAAAGTGAGTCTTGGGTCTTGACTTATGGTATTGAGGAATTATTTAAGTTAGAATATTATGCCATAATCTCATGTTTGTACAAGAAGAATTTATGGAGATAATCATGGTTAATAAATTAGGTTAATTGTTATATTTATGTTCTTGAAATAGCTTGATTTGAAATTTGGAAATGTATTATTGGAAGTAGGTGATTTTCTTGTGGAAAAGTGTGGATGTAGTTGGTCTATAAGATGTACTAGAGTTTGATTGTGTAACGATGATATCGGACTTTTAATTTCATGCTATTTATTAGGTCAGGAGCATAGTAATTGTTAAATCTTTGGTTTATGTATGATACTTTGATTTTACATCCATGTTAGGGAAATTTGTGAGAAATGATCGTGACTATTATGTTAGATGGATTAACATGTATCATTTTATTCTTGACTTTATGTTCTTTAGAAATTCAATGTTGAAATGATGGGAATTATTATGAAATGCAGTTAGAGATTATGATGCTAAGAATGTGATTTTTAGATGTATTTTATTTACATGTATATATATGATATTTAACTTTTCATGAGCTACTGATGCTTTGTCAAGTGTGCAGATAAGACCATGGAATTTTCAAGGCAAATCAAAGATGGATATGTGTAAAATCATTTTAAGCCAAGGTTATCTCCAAGGGGAGAAATTAATCTTGTTGTAAAGTGTAAATTTTGTAAAGTGATGCATGAATGTAATTGTTGTATTATGTTTATTTTAATTTATTATTTAGTCTACTTGACATGCCATGTGTATTGTGTGTAATGTGATTTATTTGTGGTGTCAATTGACACATGTCATGTGAGTTGTCATGACCAAGTGTTTAATGTGTGTAAGTGGTCTCTATTTTTAGGG
>BSBK01012847.1:40000-43846 GCA_027943335.1 Chamaecyparis obtusa
GTATTCAAATTTTAAGGTTGTCTTTTGAGCGCAGTAGGTGCATAGTCTTGGAATGGTCTTTTGTTATGATCCTCGACATGTGAGGAGGTTGAGTAGGGAGCTTGAGAATACTAGAAGGAAATTGAGATTTTCCCCTTTCTAAAATAGCTCCCGAGGCAGAAATGAAATATCATAACTGCCTCTGAGATAGGCACTTGACTAAGGCCATGCATTTCCACTACAATCACTTTTGTGAGAACTCTCATGTTCTAAATGTTGTGAGCCTATAGGGGACCTATAGCTTGGGTGCCCTTGTGATGTAACTTGAGCTTTCAAGAAAACTAACCCAAGTACCTTGTGGTTTAGGAAGGAGCGCTTCCTATGATGTTCGGAACTGCATATAGTCAAGTTTCTTGCAACCCTTTTTGTGTTCGGTAGTGTGGTGGGCTTGGCGATGACGGTAGTGATGCCACTAGCCGTAGCATGGTAGTTGGTGCATGTTGTTAAATTTCTTCAATGCTCTTGGTAGCCTTTAGCAGCTCTCTTTCTAGCATGACCAGGTGTGGTCAGAAAGAGAGTGGTGTCCATGCTTGGTATAAGAGCTTGTTAGCGTTCTCCTTGCAGCATGTGGTGCATTTTTAGTTTACATCATTATGACACCATGAAATTGTATTAAGTATGTTGTGATTAGGACCTTAGGGTCATGACTCGTGAGAGGGTTAGGATGGTTTTTGGTATTGGCTTTATCATTGATGTATTGATCTTTGGTGGAAGGGGTGTATTGTTGTTGTTGAGGTGCAAAACCTCATTAAGTTTATCCCACTTGTGGAAATAATTATGAATCAGGTGAGAAATGATTTACCCCTCCACTCGTTTCTATGATGACATTCATGTAGATGAATTTTTTTCCTACCATCATATTGTGTGGAGATTTTGACCACACCCTTGAATAATGCTTTAATACAGAGACCTATTCCTGTGTGGTGATGTAAGTTGTACGTATCCTAGATTTGGGAAGAACCTCGTGGGCATTTTAAATTTTCCTAAGGTACTTAGAGAACCCCTTCCTAGAGTCTAAGGTTCATGTTTTGGTTTCAAGTAGTCCTCTCTACTTTTGTGGGGGTGGTTGAGAGCAATTGTCTAACTCTTTTACCTCGTTAGAGAGGATGCTGCTTCAGGGTGAGAGATAAGTTTGTTAGGATTAGGATATTGTTTCAGCTATCAGTATTGTAGTGATGCTTCTATTAAGGACCATATGTGGTGGGTTCAATCTCAAAAGTTTTCATTGGAAGCGGTGTCCTCAGTATCCGGTGGTGATTCCTCCCTCTTACATGGTTGAAGTTTGTAGTAATGTTTTGTGGATGGATCCTTGATTTATTTATATTCCTTTATTTCTTCTATCTTTTGTAGAGGAATTTTCCTCATGTTGTGTGGACCAGCATATTTTGGTTATTTCTTATTTTTGGAAATAGTCACCAAACTATCTTTCTTTTGATTATGAAACACTTCCTTATTGTTGTAATGAGCTCATGACTTTCTTGAATTTACTATTGAAATAAATAGATATCTTATTAGGATTTACCTTTCTCTTGATTCGTGGTGACTATTCCAAATGTTTTTAACTTGTTGGCTAGTCTTATGTTTTTGACTCTACCAAGTTTATCGAGGATCCTTGGCAGTATGTACTGGGGGGGGGGGGGGAAAACACCAGAAAGGAAATATTGAGATGCACCCTTTTATTAGTATAGTGGTGGTGTAGGTCCATAGCTCAGAAGGAGGATATTGGGATTTGATGATGTCTAGAGTTTAGATCGAAAGTTATCGTTGATAGGAGCCACTTCTTGTTTGGAAACATATATTGTTAAGGCCATGCCAAGGGAGGCTATTTCGGGATGCTGACTCTAGCCAATTGTTGGAGGTTGAGAAAACCTCATTTGGTAATGATACAAATTAGTAAGGTAATGCCACTTGAGTTTAATTTCTTTTATGGCTTTCGTGAGGGCATAAAAACTTTTCTTTCTGTGATAGATTTAGAATGTAAGCTCAAGGACATTCCTAGACCCATTGAATGTGTTTTGGAAGCTTGGGAAGTTCCTCTTCTTAACTTAGTTTGATAGATTGTTAGGTGCGACTTAGACAGCTTGGAGATCCGATCCTTGTGGTGGGCCTTGATGGCCCTAGATTTGGTGAGGGTAACACTCTTTGGGTTATGAATTTATCTTACTATTCTATCAGTAAATTGTTTCCCTTGTGCGGGCTCTATGCTATTTATTCAAGAACCTCTAGAGGATGACTTGTTTTGATGTATTCCTAGGTTATTTGGTCTGCGCCAGTGTAGCATCCTCTTCAGTTGTCTTGTCAACTTCCAAGAGTAAGCCTAGTCCTTGGGGGGGATGATGTGGTGCCTCCCTCGTTTACCCCTTTGCGTGAACATCCTTATGGTGTGGTTTTGACTGTCATTCTTGAAGGGTAACGTCATGTTGGCCCTTGTGAGGGAGAATCCACTAGGACGATTGTTTTGGAGCGTGTATTGATGTTCTACGTGAACTAGGAGATGTAGGATATGGTCTTGAATCACATTCTGGAGACCCTTAGTGTAGGGATGAGTCATTCATGTGGATGCAGTGATTGTTAACTACATTATGGCCAATGGCATCAGGAGATGCTCTTTTCCAAGATTTTCCTTATGTTTATGAAGAGTTTACCTTTGGAAGATATGCCAGGTGTTCTAAGAGATTCTATCTTGATATTATCTTTCTGCATAATAGACTCAGTATTTAGAAATTTATGTTTTCACATTATGATTTGTGTCCTAGTGGATAGAGGTTTGATCACCATTATGATGTACTCTTTTCATGTTACTTATCCACTCAAATCCTAGGATGCTCTGCATCTAAAATAAGATTAATTAAATTCAACTGATATTTGTGATAATACTATCAAGTGCATGTTTTATAGAAATTGTATTGGAATAAGATAGTTTAAATAATAAAAGGGTGAAATATGTATATATTATAATGAAGTTAAATATTGTTTCATGTGTGTATGTAATCTCTAGAAGAAATGTAACAAGGAAGGTGTGAGTGTACCGCTACTGAATGTAGAAATGTTTCTTTTTGGTCATGAATGCTTACATAAAGGATCATTTGAATTTCTTTTATGTTGAGACATATATTAATAGAAAATTGATTCTTGGGTCTTGACTTATGGTATTGAGGAATTATTTAAGTTAGAATATTATGCCATAATCTCAAGTTTTTACAAGAAGAGTTTATGTGAGATAATCATGGTTAATAAATTAGGTTAATTGTTATATTTATGTTCTTGAAATAGCTTGATTTGAAATTTGGAAATGTATTATGGAAGTAGGTGATTTTCTTGTGGAAAAGTGTGGATGCAGTTGGACTATAAGATGTACTAGAGTTTAATTGTGTAACGATGATATAGGACTTTTACTTTTATGCTATTTATTAGGTCAGGAGCATAGTAATTGTTAAATCTTTGGTTTATGTATGATACTTTGATGTTACATCCATGTTAGGGAAATTTGTGAGAAAAGATCATGACTATTATGTTAGATGGATTAACATGTATCATTTTATTCCAGACTTTATGTGCTTTATAAATGCAATGTTGAAATGATGAGGAATTGTTATGAAATGCAGTTAGAGATTATGATGCTAAGAATGTGATTTTTAGATGTATTTTATTTACATGTATATATATGATATTTAACTTTTCATGAGCTACTGATGCTTTGTCAAGTGTGCAGGTAAGACCATGGAATTTTCAAGGGAAATCAAAGATTGATATTTGTAAAATCATGTTAAGCCAAGGTTATCTCCAAGGCGAGAAATTAACATCCCT
>BSBK01012848.1:0-107500 GCA_027943335.1 Chamaecyparis obtusa
GACACAGACACACACAGAGACATTATAATCAGCTTTAAGGATCATAATGACAATACTGAAAATATCTAAGAAAGGAAAACTTGGTCTCCCCTGTTATGTAAAACTTTGCATCTCTGAACTCTGGAAATTTCTTATACCAACTCAAAATGAATGCTAGATTTTCTTTGGTTGCATCAGTCATGATGCAGGAGCATCCTGGGTGTAAGAGCAATCTTGCATCACCCAAAAATATTTATATTTTTGTATTCAATAAGGGCTATTTTGTGCAGAGCTGGTATTTATGGAAAGTTACTATTTTTGGTAATTTTCGTATGTGCTCAGAATGATCTGATTTCTTTCTTGGAGGTTCATTTTGGTTTATATAAGTCTGCCAGTAAAGTTTCATTGCCAAATCAAGTGTATATTGGAAGATATTGAAGATTTTCGGTATTGGTAGCAGGGTACAGAAACTTTGAACTTAGTTTTAAAGGCTTTAGAGGCCCCGGATGAGGTCAAAAAATTTGGGCGACAGATGCTTGCGCCAGTCAAGCCTATAGAGCGCTTCATGGCATTTCTGAAATGAGGTTATAATAGCCGATCGGGGTCAACTGGTGATGACTTATGGTCTTCGGAAGTTGGGCCACCTGAAATGGCAGAAAATAATTTTCTTCAAAATTTTTTGTTCGGGTTTCAAAGGTTATTTTGAGCTGACTATAATGTAATAAAATGTAAAATAAAATAATTCTAAGTTTGGTCGGCCTTATTGGGTAAAATTCTGGAACCTTCCTAGGCGAGGAAAAAATTACCTATATAAGGAAGGCTGTATTTTTTGTCTTAGGCAGTTCAGAATAGTTCTGGGTAGTAGATCTGGGTATTGATTTGAGGCTTTGTTTTACAGAATATTGTAAGGGAATGCCCATGTGGCTTTTGCATATTGTAATTCTGAAAGTTTGTAATTCTACATTTGTGGAGATAATAAGAAGCCAATTTTCTATTCTTGCATATTATTGTTGTTGTTTTCTCTATTTCTGTTATGTGTTTGTGGTATTAAGGGGAGCACCCTTCATCAAGTGGTATCAGAGTAGGTTTTCTTGAGTGTGTAAACAGATCACCGACTGTGAGGTAGTTTTGCACCAGGACCGTGGTTAGGGTTTCAGCGCACATCGCGAAAATGCCTCCATGAAGAGAACATGACGGAAGAGCTGGTGCTGTGACACCTGAGGTTAGAGAGCTGCAGAGACAAGTGCAAGCATTGCAAGAAGAGATTCACAGAGGAATGAATCTTAATGTCAAAGATGAAAGCGAGGATGAAGCCGAAGAAGAATATCAAGAAGGAGAAGCCAAAAATTGTGAACCAGGAGGAAGAAAGACTTTTTCGGGCCATTTTCAAGATTGGGAAAAGACCTAAGATTGAGGTTCCTAAATTTTTTTGGAAATCTTAACCCAGAGGAATTGATTGACTGGATCAATGAATGTGAGGAATATTTTTGAGTACGAAGATGTTGAGGATCCTGATAGGGTCAAATTTGCGAAGGCCAGATTGAAAGGTCATGCGAAGATCTGGTGGCAAGAAATTTAGTTGGAGCGAAATAGAAGAGGGAAAGATAAAATCACAAGATGGGATTGGATGGTGGATAAATTGAAGCGATAGTTCATTCCTGTTGATTATGAGCTTGACCTACTAAAGAAAAATGCAAGGTTTGAAGCAAGCAGGAAGATCTGTTCAAGAGTATACAGAGGAGTTCTATTGACTCCTCATCAGAATAGGCCATGCAGAAGCTGATAAGGAGAAAGTTGCCCGATACCTTAATGGGTTAAGGCCAAGCATTCAAGAGGAGTTGAATTTGGTTCAAATGAACAGTATTGAGGAGGCATACCAGTTTGCCCTAAAAGTAGAGGAAAAGCTGAACAAGAAGTTTGAGAGTAAACAAAATGGAAGAGGTCGTGGTGGAAGATCTGGTGGACGGTCATATGGTGGCCAAAATGAAGATCTAAAAAAGAAGGATGAGGCCAGTAGCAGTCAGAATCAGAGAAGAAATAATTCCAATCATTTCTAGGATCAGAGTAATAGAGATCAGAGAGGAAGAGGAAGAGGACAAGGATCTGGAAGAGGAGGCTTCCGTGGAACATGTTTTCACTGTGGAGAAGAAGGTCATAGGGCATTTGAATGTTCTCAGCGCCAAGGCAGAACAGATAGGAGAAATGAAGGCCAGGCCAAAGTTGCACATGTAGATGAAGATGCCAGATCATCAAATTTTGAAGATGCTGAAAGAGGAGAAACACTAATTAACAAAAGAGTCCTGTTGAGTGGTGAGAATGAACTTGAACAAAGGAGGAGTCTGTTCCGCACTAGATGCAAGTGTGAGGGTAAATGCTGTGATGTGATTATCGATAGTGGAAGTACTGACAATTTGGTGTCAGAAGAGATGGTGACAAAGTTGAAGCTCAAGAGATAGAAACACCCACATACATATCAGATTGCCTGGGTGCAGGATGACCACAAGGTCATGGTCAGTGAACAGTGCCTGGTAAAGTTCAAGATCGGCGGGTACCAAGATGAGGTACTATGTGATATCATCTCTATGGATGCATGTCATATGTTGTTGGGTAGACTGTGGCAGTTTGACAGATGTGCTGTACATGATGGTCGTGCGAATACCTATTCCCTGACAAAGGATGGAGTGTGACATAAGCTAAAGCCATTGAATGAGACCGAAGAAAAGGTATGCGGTAATGCAAGAATAACATTTGTTGATGGAAGAAAATTCCTAGATAGTATGAGGCATGAGCATGTGTTTTTTTCTTTAATTCCAAAAGCTGGTAAAGAGGAAGTAGAGGATGTACCTGTAGAGGTTGCAGATTTGTTGAATGAGTTTCAGGATATTGTATCTGATAATGTACCTGATGGATTACCACCGGTAAGGAAGATCAGTCATCAGATGGATTTGATTCCTGGAGCTAGTTTGCCAAACAAGGCAGCACACAGAATGACACCAGCAGAAAGTGAAGAGTTGAACAGACAAGTACATGAGTTGTTACAGAAGGGATTGATTCAGGAGAGCCTGAGTCCATATGTTGTACCAGTAGTATTAGCACCAAAGAAGAATGGAGAGTGGAGGATGTGTACAGATTCCAGAGCAATAAACAAGATCACAATCAAGTATAGGTTTTCATTGCCATGAATGGATGATATTATGGATTGTTTGAGTGGAGCTGTGTATTTCTCAAAGATAGATCTTAAGAGTGGATATCACCAGATTCAGATCAGAGAAGGAGATGAATGGAAGACTGCCTTCAAGACAAAGGAAGGACTGTATGAGTAGTTAGTCATGCTTTTTGGGCTAACCAATGTACCGAGCACTTTCATGCGGCTCATGAATGAGGTTCTGAAAGAATTTCTGGGTAAGTTTGTCATTGTTTACCTAGATGATATTTTGATTTTTAGCAAGACATTGGAGGAACATATGATGCATATTCGTATGGTGTTTGAGAAGTTGAGAGATGAGAAATTGTTGATTAATTTGAAGAAGTGCAATTTTGTGAAGAAAAAGTTAGTGTATTTGGGATTTGTAGTTTCAGCAGAAGGTCTAAAAATGGACCCAGAGAAGGTACATGCTATCCTTGAATGGCCTACTCAAGGGAGTGCTACTAAGGTAAGATCTTTTCATGGTTTGGCTAGCTTTTACAGAAAGTTTATCAGAAATTTTAGCAGTATTTGTGGACCCTTGACTGAAACAATGAGAGGGGATAGAAAAGAGTTCAAATGGACTAATGGGGCAGAAAAAAGTTTTCAATTGTTGAAATAAAAAGTTACAGAACAACCTATTTTAGCACTTCCAGATTTTAATAAGGTGTTTCAAGTAGATTGTGATGCTAGTGGTACTGCAATAAGAGCTGTTATGAGCCAAGAAGGTAAACCTGTTGCTTATTTCAGTGAGAAGTTAAATGATGCCAAGAGAAAATATTATGTCTACGATCAAAAATTTTATGCTATAGTTTAGGCATTAAAGAAGTGGAGACATTATCTGCTTCCTAAGGAGTTTGTTTTGTATACTGATCATCAAGCTTTGCAATATTTGAATAGTCAAGGAAAGTTGAATCAGAGGCATTTGAAATGGGTTGAGTTTTTGCAGAGTTATACATTTGTTTTGAAACACAGAAGTGGAAAGTCTAATAGGGTTGTGGATGCTCTTAGCAGAAGGCAACTATTGTTGAAAGAGATGCAGATTGAAGTGGTTGGGTTCAAGGAACTCAATAATTTGTATCCAAAGGATCCTGATTTTGGTGAAGCTTGGAAAGCTTGTACAGAATCTATTACTCTAGACAGGATGAAATGGCTGAATTTTATCATCTAAGATGATATGCTATTCAGAGGGAGTCAGTTGTGCATTCCACAAAGTTCTATGAGGGAGAATCTCATCAAGGAGAAGCATAGTGGAGGATTGGCTGGACATTTTGGTCATGATAAAACCCTTGCTTTGGTTGGTGAGAATTATTATTGACCACAATTGCAGCAAGATGTGAAGAAGTTTGTACAGAGTTGCAGAGTATGTTAGATGGCAAAAGGAGTGAAGCAGAATATAGGGTTGTATCAGCCATTGCCTATACCAGAGAAGCCTTGGGAGGATATCAGTATGGACTTTATTCTTGGTTTACTGAGAACTCAGTGGGGACATGATTCAATTTTTGTGGTGGTTGACAGATTTTCAAAGATGGCACATTTCATTCCCTGCAAGAAGACTAATGATGTTGTTCATGTAGCAGGATTATTTTTCAGAGAAGTGGCGAGACTACATGGTTTTCCAAAGACCATAGTTTCAAATCGAGATACTAAGTTTGTTGGATATTTCTAGTGGACATTGCGGAAGAAGTTGAAGATAGATTTGAAGTTCAGTTCATCACATCATCCACAGACTGATGGACAGACAGAGGTGGTGAATACAAGTTTGGGAAATCTACTGAGATGTTTGGTTGGAGATAAGCCAATATGATGGGATTTGATTTTACCACAGGCAGAATTTGCATCCAATAATTCTGTCAACAGGAGTACTGGTAAATCACCATTTCAGATTATATATGGAAGTAGTCCAAGAAATGCATCTGAATTGAGAAAGATAGATAAAAGAGAAATAAGTAGTGCTGAAGCTGAGGATTTTGTAGAACACTTGAAGAACATCCATGAGGAGGTGAGGAAGCATATTACCAAGATGAATGCACAGTATAAGGCTAAGGTAGATGAGAAAAGGAGGCATAAGGAATTTCAGGTTGGAGATGAAGTCATGGTTCATTTGTGGAAGGAGTGATTTCTAGTTGGTACATATAACAAGCTGAAAATGAAGAAGTTTGGACCATGTAAGATATTGAAGAAGCATGATTCGGGAAATGCATATGAGGTAGAATTGCCTAGTGAGCTAAATATTTCAATAGTGTTTAACATTTCAGATTTGACAGAGTATCATGAAGGAGGTCATGAAGATGAGGTTGCAGCAGCACAGTGGAGTATTCCAGCAAGTAGTTCAGATACCAAGGAGATTGAAGACATACTAGACAGTCGTGTTGGCAGAAGCACAAGGAATAGGACATATGAAGAGTATTTGGTCAAATGGAAAGGATGACCTGTTGAAGATTCATCATGGCTAACAAAGGAGGAGGTTAACCATCTTGGTTTTCCTCTTCACACCTAGGTCGTGACAGGGTCACTTCTCAAATTACCCCGGGTGTCTGATGCAGGAGCATCCTGGGTGTAAGAGCAATCTTGCATCACCCAAAAATATTTATATTTTTGTATTCAATAAGGGCTATTTTGTGCAGAGCTGTTATTTATGGAAAGTTATTATTTTTGGTAATTTTTTGTATGTGCTCAGAATGATCTGATTTCTTTCTTGGAGGTTCATTTTGGTCATATAAGTCTGCCAGTAAAGTTTCATTGCCAGATCAAGTGTATATTGGAAGATATTGAAGATTTTCAGTATTGGCAGCAGGGTACAGAAACTTTGAACTTAGTTTTTAAGGCTTTAGAGGCCCCGGATGAGGTTGAAAGTTTGGGTGACAAGCGCTTGTGCCAGTCAAGCCTGTAGAGTGCTTCGTGGCATTTCTGAAATGGGGTTATAATAGCCGATCGGGTCAACTGGTGATGACTTATGGTCTTAGGAAGTTGGGCCACCTAAAATGGCAGAAAATAATTTTCTTCAAAATTTCTGTTCGGGTTTCAAAGGTTATCTTGAGCTGACTATGATGTAATAAAATGTAAAATAAAATAATTCTAAGTTTGGTCGGCCTTATTGGCTAAAATTCTAGAACCTTCCTAGGCGGAGAAAAATTGCCTATATAAGGAAGGCTGTATTTTTGTCTTAGGCACTTCAGAATAGTTCTGGGTAGTAGATCTGGGTATTGATTCGAGGCTTTCTCCTATAGAATATTGTAAGGGAATGCCCATGTGGCTTTGCATATTGTAATTCTGAAAGTTTGTAATTCCACATTTGTGGAGATAATAAGAAGCCAATTTTCTATTCTTGCATATTGTTGTTGTTGTTTCTCTATTTCTGTTATGTGTTTGTGGTATTAAGGGGAGCACCTTTCATCAAGTCAATAGTCTTTTAGATGGGTCCTCTTCGATATTATTTAATTAACAAAATTAACTGAAGATGTTCATCCCTCTACAAAATAGCTAAAATGACTTTGTGAATAAAAAATTCTACACCAAAATAAAAATATTACTCATCAAACCACAAGCCAAGAATATAAAAAATATTTACTAACATAACAACTTCAGCATTATTAAAATTCAACATACCAGCATGAGTATCATTAAAATTATGATAGTCCTTAGTGTTATTTGAATATGAGAAACCCACTCCAACTAGGCTATCAACATACAATACATTTGTTTCTGCCATGGATAGATCGAAGCATCAGTGATGAATATATATATTGTATATTTTTTAGATCCACGAGTCACCTTGAATCTTTTGAGTAATTATTCCATGATACTTTCCAAATCCATGATATTATGAAAGTATCCAATTCATAAGAAATAAATTTAGCCATATGCATAAGAGTTACCAAATGAACAATCATAACCAAATATATCTCATAATCAAAATCTTATCTCATGCATCCACATAAGCATAAGAGTAACCAATATGATCTTATAATCATAAGAATCAAGTTCAATGTAAATAAAATGTGTTCACACATAGAATCACATAGTCTCATCTATAATCAATAAATATAGACTCAACTATGGAAGAAAGTATGATCCATACATACACAATAAGCCATTAAAGTATGCTTCATACATACATGCCAAAGTATACAAATGATGTATGCTTCATACTGACAATCAACTATGTATACATACCCATAACATCGTAAGTTATAAGATGTGTCATAGCATAAATATGTCAATCTAACTGTTCATAATGTAATGTATGTTCCTCATGCATACCATAAGGTATGTTACTAATATACATAAGTATGCATCCATGCATACAAAACAGAGATATGTTAGTGCAAGGTATGCTTCCATAGTATTGACATAAGGAAGGAGTTCTCAAAATTGAGTGAGCCCATGATTGAACTCCCTCTTAAACATCATACCCATAACTAATTCATACCAAGGTATATGATAAGCCAATATACATAAAGGAAATAAGTCCATAACCAAAAGAAATAGGCAATGTATATATATCTAATATTGATCCCTAAAGTTTTGTTGTCTATTAGTGTCTTACACTTAGTCATTTTCTAGGCAATGTTGGTTGGTCATCACTGGGACCGAGTCATCATATATAGGTCACGTCATGTATAATGTACATTTACCGAGCAGTACTCAATGCCAAGTAAAATAGTGGTAACTGACTAATTTTGTATTAGTTGAGTAATCTTTTGCCAAGTTATGTAAAAAAGAAAATGCCAAGTGCCAGAGTATAAAGAACAGTGAATGCTGAGTGCCAGAGATATCCAATGCCAAGAAAGTTAGAATTGACATATGTGTTTTTTATGGCAGAAACACTTAGGTAAACCATTTTGGCTGACATTTATATTTTATTTGTTGTTTATTGAGGGAATCACAGAGGTGATTACGCTCTTATATTATAATCATTAATCCCTATGTAATACATGGAACCAATCAGAATTAGGGAAAGGTTAAGAGGAAAAATGAGATAATCTAGATCATAGATCTTAAATCTTGGAGAAAGTTAATTGACTATATAAGATGTGGTCTAAACCCTAAAATGATGTATGAGGGGAAGGAAGAAGTGTGATAGAGAGAATATCTTCAGAACAAAGAAGTATTCTGATAGAGTTTAGTGACTAAGTAGATTAGAGAAAAGTAGTGAAGAGAATAATAGAGATATATTTGATAGATGAGATCAAATCTATACTAGAAGGAGAAGATCTATAATCAAAATCATAGTGCAAATTGAAGGATTAGGTACTGAGACATTCTAACAAGTGTACCAGCATAAATCTTTTAATAGAGCAGTTTTGACAGACCTTAGTAAATCTCTTAACTTAGTGCTTACTTAGTTGTAAGTCTTAAATCCTTTTGCAAAGTAGATTGTATAAATCTAAAATCTCTTAATAGGGCAGACCCCTCATAGGCTAGGTAATATTTTGTGATCAAATTTGTAGTCCTAACAGGCAAACTTACTACTAGTGAAGATTTTTGGTTGTTATCCCCACCCCAATTTTACCTTTCAAGGCTTTCTGGGTAACCAAAATCATTATGTTATGTGTATTTTCATGGGTGATGTTTAGCTTATTAGATCCATTACATTGTTGGGTTTTATGTCAATACTATGCAAGTTTTCATTTAAGTCAAAATTGAGAAAACAGTGATATCTGATTCACTCCCCTCTCAGTATCACATTTTCCCGATAGATTTCCAACAATAGGTATTACAGCCTTGGTCTCTTATAGAAGTCTAACCACTTGTGAGTTAAAGATCATGAGATGGAGGTTTATAAGTTGGGAAAAATCATAGAGAATCAGAAGATTGACATTCAGCTTGCATTACCACAACTTGAAGCAGCCATAGGAGAATTGAAGAAATCCTTAAGCAGAATAAGAGAAATTGCTATTCAACAAAATGAAACACAATATCAAGAAGAAGATACTACTGGACTATTTGAAAGTGAAAAAGCCATAAAATAACTACTGGAGAAAAATAACATACTGAATGAGGACATCAGAAATATGAAGAGAGAACAAGAAATTCAATCTACAAGACTCTATGAAGTAGTTGAACAAAAAAATAAATTTGAAGAAGAAAAGACAATGGATGAAGAAGATAAAAGAAAAATATCAATGAGACTTGATGAAAATAAAAATGACATGCAAAGGTTGATGAATAATCAACTAGACATGGTAAATCAACTACTACTAGTTAATCAAGAATTGGACAGGAAAGATGTGGAACTCACGAATCCGAGATCAGAAAAAAATCAACTAAGGAATGAATTGAGAGATAAAAAGGAAGTTAATGAAAGGATGAAAAATCCTAAAAAAGCCATAAGATACTTTGAAGAGTTGTTAAGGTCACCTAGAAGATCTAGTGACACATCTGGACTTGGACTTAATCAGTAATTGTCATCCATTGGGGAAGGAGAATCATCAAAGAGTGGAGAGCAAAGGAGTGCTAAGCCTAAGAACAACAAGCCTACATTCCATCACTATGGAAAGCCAAGACATACAACCAACATCTACAGAAGAAAACATGGTAAGTTTGACCCTAAACCTAAATTTAATGGACATTGTTTTAACTATAAGAAACATGTACATTAGGCACAAGAATGTAGGACAAAGTTCAGTAATCTTCCTACCTCAACAAAATTTCAAGGACACTATTTTAACTGTTAGAAATATGGACATAGAACATTCAAATGTAGATCTAAATCCAAATGGTCATCAAATCAATAGACTAAGTCACCTAAGAAGGGTAACACATACAATTGGGATTACAACACTTGGCATAGTTGTCATTACTATGGAAAATATGGGCACATTGGAGAAAATTTTCTGAAGACATATTTTAGGGGTAATTACAAGAGTTGGATGAATGGAAGTATGGTATGCTGTAAATGCAATAAGATAGCCATCTAAAGAAAGATTATAGAACATGAGAAAATGAGAAATCAGATGAACAAAACTTGGAAGAAGAAAGAAGAGGGAAGAAGTAGTGAAGCCAACACACCTAAGGTCAGCCAATCCAATGGATCAGGTGATCACACCACTTCGAAATAAGAAAAGAAGGTATGTATGGAACTGAGTCCTACAATGTTTTAATCTTACATCAGTTCCTAATATATGTTGAGAACAAGTCCATATCTGCATAGATTAAGATGCATTAGGACAGATTTGAGGAAAGTGCAACAATTCATATTTGATGTTGAGCATCACTATTTTATTCAATAGTGACTGAGTCACTAATGTTTTCCAAGTACCTATGATAGCTGAGATGTGATGTACACCGAGTTGTAACTAAATGGTTGTATCAACCGAGCTTATGTTGACCAAGTTTAACATGATATTGCCGAGACAACTGTATCTCACCTAGAAAGTGTACGGATCATAAAAGAAGCCCTAATCTACGCACTTGAAGTCTATAAAGTGGGAAATTACTATTTATTTCATTTTCACCAGTGAATTGAGAATTTATAAGAGCAATTCAAAGAGTGAGTAACTGACGTGATTAGTGCTAAGTGCGATTTCAAAATTTTTTATAGTGTGTCGTTGGTAAAGTCATCTAAAGAACATATTTGCAAAGTACTTTACCGAGTAAAATATTTTCAATACTTTAATCCTTAAGTTGTGAGACATGACATCATCATCATCAGCTATGATGAAGAGGCAAGGAAAGGAGGTCTTTAATATTCAGTTAGTGAGGAATGAGGTATGTAAGACACAGGTTTTAGGTTGTTCCAAAAAGTGCAATCAGGGGAAATCTGACTGGAGCCCTATCGTCAATTCTGAAGAATGTTCTAATGATAAATGATATCTGTTCATGATACATATGCACGATTGGATAAATTGGTTATTATGAAATTAGAAAAGCATACGAGAAACTATGCAAGAATAGGGTGTTGAAGTTGGAACACCAGAAGGTTACCGAGTAAGGGTTAGTTCATGCCCTTAACTTTCCACAAAATTTCAAAGTAGAATGGGTTAAGATTGTACTAAGAAGGGTACATGACATGAAAATATGGTTGGAGAATGGACCAGTCCAAATCACCATAGACATGATTCACTGGGTAGCTGGATACCCTAAACTCCCTGGAAAAAAAACTATGAGATGTCAAAGCAAAGAGGAAATTCAGGCAAACACATAAGCAGTATGGAATAAGCATGACATGACTATTTCTACTATCACTGACCTAGAAATTGAGTTTGCAGTAAGGGTGATAGCACACAAATTCTATTAGTCAAGGTGGTTGGATAGTGTCCCATGCATGGTAGTGGACCAAGCTTTGAAAATAATTAAGAAGGATCACACCTATGATGTTGTCGAGCTCTAATTGACATAACTTGTAGAGAATCTTACATCAATCAGGAAAGAAAAGAATTCAATGTGTAAGTTTGGTTCCTTACTTCGTTAAGTGCACAAAGATGGGGGACCAAAAAGGGGGTATAAGATGCCACTTTTTTCCTGAAATCAGCAAACTTTGAACTTCAACAAAAAATTGAAGATAGTTAGACTCAAAATTTTAAGATGTGACAAAAACAAGAGTTGTAATAGTCTGAATCTAGTTCCTAAACTACTAACTTATTTTGAAAATGGTGTAGATTAGGGCCCTCAAAACGGGGGGAGCAGAAAAAGTGGTCCTAGTTTTTTGTCAAAAAACATAATATAGCGTTTGGTGTGCTCCCCCTAAAATGTTAACTTTTTTTTTCAATTTTTTTAATCGCTCTAGTGAGAAGTTAGCTAACACCACATAGTTTATCCCAAAATTTTTTGGTAATTTTTGGATGAATGTATAATTTTTGATGAATTTACAAAGTGCACACATCCTGAAAACATGAAATTTCTGTTTGCTCCCCCTAGAAATCATTTAAAACTAATCAAAAATAAAATTTTACTTTTTTTAAAGTGTGTAGAATGGAGTCTAGTTTCTAAAAATGTAACTTGTTGCAAAATTTGATGAACGACCCAAAATCTATGCCCAAAATACTGCATGTTGGTTTTTTACAAAAAAGGGACATACACACAAAAGAAATTAGAGTTGAAAAACTTAACATAATCATAATTCAAAATAAATTATATGCTTAGATAGCTAACAGAGAGATCTACAATATCGCGTTGTCTGATTTTTATGTTCTTGAGCCATGAGTAAACTTGATGAGGAGCACACCAAAAAAGATGTCATTTTTTTGTATGTCTGTTGGAAAACATGTCTCAGGCCTATTTCCATCATCCAAGCCTTTGGGTTGGATCTCTAAGGAAAATTCAAGCCTTAGGATTGGTAAATTCCAATGCCTTACAAAGTGTGTATGACCTATAGGGTGCAAACCCTATAGGGTGAGCACACTATTTAAATCCATGACTTTCATAGGGTGTGCACCCTATGAAAATCATAGATTACAATAGGGTGTGTGCCCTCTGAAAGTCATAGATTTCAATATGGTGTGCACCTTATAGGGTGTGCGCACTATTGAAATATATGACTTCCATAGGGCGTGTGCCCTATTTAACTCATAGATTTAAATAGTGATGAGAAATAGTCAGAGAGAGGGGGGAGAGAGAGAGAGAGAGAGAGAGAGAGAGAGAGAGAGAGAGAGAGAGAGAGAGGGTGATATTTGTGTGTGTGTGTATGTGTGCAAGGATGACATACTCACTCGTGTTTTCATAATATAGCCGCAAGACCCAAAAAACTCATTTAACACTTCATGAGCAAGAGGATTTATACAAATATAACATTTAAGTATAGATATATATATAAATGCAAAGTGGGTACATTGATTTATTTAATTTCTTATACTTTAAGTTATATTTGTATAAATTGTAAAACATAATACTTCCCAGATGTTTGGGATAGGTTCCAGCTTCATAGGAGTTAAGATGTAGATTCTAGATTTTGGGGGTTTTCAAAAAATTTGACACTTAGCCAAATTTCAGGATTCAGCAAGCCTTCAGTAGGGTTACCTCCCACAATCCATCATGGATTTCTAAGGTCAAACTAAAGTTGGCAAAAGGATTCCCAAAGGGTTTTAATTAAATTTTATTAAAACTGCATTTTTTTTGCAAAATTCTATGAGAAGATGCATCCAATGAGTTAATTAATGAGAAAAAAAAAGAAACAAGCTAAGTTTAGATATATATAAATGCAAAGTGGGTACAAAATCGCATTCTCATGTGGAATGCTAATTACTGGAAGCAAAATAGTAAATAGTTTCTACAATACTAGTATGAATCTATGATGCTTGAGTATTGATCAATGCCAAATGTCAAAGTCTTCATAACTAGGTCTTAGGAAGTCTTTGTTGGTGGTTGTTTTCAAGTCCCTAGGTTTGACAAATGAGGTTTGAGTAATTTTGGCATATTGGGAAGTCATGTTTGTCTAGGATTTGGGTGAGAGCTAAGCTAAGTATGTCATAGAGATGGGGTCGAAACCAAGTGATTTGTGATAAAATGAGTTAAAACCCTTTGGGAATCCTTTTTCTAGCTTTAGTTTGACCTTAGGAATCCACGATGGATTGTAAGAGGTAACCCCGCTAAAGGCTTGCTGAATCCTAAAATTTGGCTAAGTCTTGAATTTTTTGAAAACCCCCAAAATGTAGAATCTGCATCTTAACTCCTATGAAGCTGGAACCTATCCCAAACATCCTGGAAGTATTATATTTTATAATTTATACAAATATAACGTAAAGTATAAATAAATGAAACTTAGACTTAAATGTTATATTTGTATAAATCCTCCCACCCCTAAAGTGGAAAATGATTTTTTTTTGGTTGTGCACTTGTATTATGCAACAAGGGTGACTATGCCATCCTTGCACACATATAGACACAAAAACATCTCTCTCTCTCTCTCTCTCTCTCTCTCTCTCTCTCTCTCTCTCTCTCTCTTTCTAGTTTTTCACAGGGTGCACGTGCTATGTAAGAATATGGATTACATTTTTGTGATTTTGCATAGGGCGCACAGGGGGTGGAAATGTTTTGGTTTTACAAAGCGTGTGCACCCTACTTGGCGCACACACTTTACTTTGGATTGGCCAGGCCTAAGGCTTAGGAAACCCAAGCCATAGAGCATGCACCCTATAGGGCACATGCCCTTTATTCCATATGCACTATGCGTGATGGGGGACCCAAAAGAAAAGTGGCATGTTTTTGGTCCCCCATCTTTGTGCATAGACCCACTTCTTTGTTTATTCTTGTACATTCAGAAAATTTTTCCTACTGTTGGGGGAGTAGTATGGGATAAGAGTAGGCCAGTGACAATTCAAATCAATGAGTTTATTAGTCAAATGAGTGATAATTTTGAGAGCATTATGGAAAATTACTTTGTAGAATTTAAGAAAAAAATCAGGAAGAGAAGTAGGATTCTTGTATTCTTAGTAGAGAAATGCAAACATGACATATGCATCCTAGTTGACATAGACCTCACATATGCTCAAGCTATAATACTGAGGGTATCATGGCTAATGCCACTACCTTATGAGGTAAACATTTATGAAACTACAACAACAATAACAACCTTATTAGCTGAGGAAGGTGATAAGAAGGCTACCTATTTTGGAACCTATAAGGAAGTGAAGGATAAGATAACAATGGGACTAAAGTCTACTACCATGGAGAGAAAGAGGAAAAAGATAGTGAAAAATATTGAAAATATGATAGGAGAAAGAGAGGTAGATGCACCTCTAGAACTAACTCAAGGATTAGGAGAAGATAATTCAAGTGAGTCCAGTGAAAGTGAAGAGGAGGAGAAATTAATAAAGAAGAAAGGCCAGAATACACCAGTTGTCAAGTGTATGAGAAAAACAATGCAAAAACCTAAGCCTATCCCCTTGCCTATACTTAGGCCAAGAACTAGGGAAGCCTCTATAGTTGTAGCTATAGAGCCTCAAAACAAAACCCCTACATCATGGAAGATAAAAATTGTTTAGCCTAAGGAAGTGTCGAGCCAGTTGAGGAAGAAGCTGAGAAGAAAAATTATTTTGCAAAAATATGATGAGGAAACTAAAAGTGATGAGGAAAAAAATAAAAAGGCACCTCTATAGAGAAAAACATTGACTATGGATGAAATATACCATAGTATCAAGAGCTTTGTTGGCTTAGAAGGATTCAAGAAAGTAAAATTTGAAAAGATGAGTATAGATGATAAGGAAAAATTCAAAGAATCAATGCTTGAGATGCTCTATACATTCAAGATGGTACTAATTCAAATGGAAATTTGATTCCTAATGATTTATACCAGTGGATAACACAAAAATGGGAATATGCTCTTATGACTGAGAAGTAGTTTAGGGAAAAAATACTAGCCCAAGTCACACCACATCTACCCCCTGCTAACATTCAAAAATTCATGGAGTAGTAAAGGAATAGATTCACTCCCAAGCTCAATGCATATTCCATCCTTCAATACAAGGTTGAAGATATTGTCCAACAAAATCTCAAGGTATGGAAGATCATTTTTGGTCTCTTAATTGATAAAAGCACACAACAGGAAGCTAGCACATCTAAGGGAGTTGAGCTAGATAATAAAGAAGATGTTAGTGAACCTCACATTTAGGAGGAAGTAGCTCCTAAGATTGATAAATGTGACAAGATAGTTGAAATAAGCATTGTTGACATCACTGAGGATACCCTAGTGAAAACTGATGTATTGACCAAGGAAGAAATTCAAGCTGAGGCAACAAAAGATACATCTTTATTGAGCGGTAATCATGTGTTATTACAAGTGATAGATTATACATAGATTGAGGATACATCAATTAATAAAGTCACCTCTTCTAGTGAACACAAAGCTATAATTGATATTCTAGCCGGTCAGAGTACTACCGAGGAAAAAGACAAGTTGGTAACTACACCTCATTCTACATCTATCGAGGAGTCAAATAAAAGGAAAGTAGAACGGTATACATTGGTAATAGTAAATCCTCATGTAGATGAAAAGGAACCAAAAGAGGAGAAAAAAAAAGCAATATACACTCAAGAGCCTAAGGAGCAAGAAGTAATAAAAGTTCTTGGACAGATGTTGAGTGGAACAACACCTAAGAAAAAGTCACAGAAAAAGAAGGTAAAATATCCTACCCCACAGGTGATACTTGAGGAAGTTATTGTGATTCCTAAATGAAACACAAATAACTTGTCCTATGAACAAATGAAAATTCTACAAGATCGACTAAAGAAGAAGAGAAAATAGGAAGAAATGAGAAGGGAACATAAAAAAAAACAAGTACTTCATGAAATAAAAGGTATATTCATTGATGCTTTTGAAATGATTGATGTTAATGACTCTGACCCTATATTGGAGAAACTTGTCCATATTGTCAAGAAAGTGATTGATGATGAGAATGATGTGAATGATAAGTTTTTTCAGTGGTCAAAAAGAAAATTTATGACCAAGGTACTTAATAAGGTCTCTGCTGATATAGAAGTGAAGCAGGTAGAGCTTTCTATCTTAATATCAAGTTCAGAAGAATTTGTACTAAATGCACAATCTTTGTACAAGAAATTGTGTGATGTAGAAGTATTCACCAAGGACAACTAGGAGCCAGTAGATAAGCTATAGCTAGACATTCGGTCTACTAGTCACTCATTGAGTTTGGATGCCAGTTCTAGCTCTATACATTACACAAGGCTTCTACATAATCAAAAGAGGTTAACTGAGTTGATGGATAATGATGGTAAGATAAGTGATGAACTACAACTAATTTGAATGAATTTTATAACTTGAAGATCTATGATTTAAGATCACTAAGTTGCTGATTAGATATGTAATATGATTAAATAAGTAATATGTTGTCATTGATGTCAACCAATTTGACAACACTTATCTTGTAAGTTACAATACCTAAACATCTGTAGAAAATGAGTAAGAGAGATGAAGAACATAAATATCTACATTAGGAAGATGCATATGATAGATGAGGATCAAGAATACATTGGGTAACTTGTTGATGAGTTTGTGACCTTATGTTATTGGCTTGATTATGTTCCATTCATCTATGATGATGAAAAGAGATAAAAGACACAAGGCAGTGTGGTCGGTTGATGAAGCATCACAATATACACCGAGTAGTGTAGTGTATACCGAGCATAGTATAAACTGAGCTTGCGCTTCACTGACACATTTCTTTGTTAACTGACCAAGAGAAAGGACTAAATGATTAGTTTAGCCGATAAGGATTGATGAGCTATAAAGTACCTCGTGATAGGAGATGGAGATAAAGTTTGTTACGAAGATCGACAACTAAAAAAATTCAAGGAAGATCTAAAGGATGGAATTAAAACATGTTACTAACACATTAGCCAAGGAAGGTTTAAGCGGAAAAATCAATGAAGGAGAACAAGCGGCAAAATCTAATGGAGGAGAAGAAAATGGTTTACTTGTCTATTTAAGAAACTAGGGTTTTGTTATGAAACATATGCCAGAAGAGTGAGACTATAGAGATATCATGTGAACAAGTTTCATGCATGCCTGATCAAACTGGTTAAGGAGAACTGAACTATAGATTTTACCGAGCGTCAGAAAGCTATTACCAAGCAATAATAAGTTATATAATAGTGATTGATAAAGAATGATATAATGATTAGAGGATTTGAATGAGCTTCAAATAGATTTGATAATTTTCAATTGAAGTTGTGTTATATTCAGATCAAATTGTTGTTACAGTTTAACCATTGCAATCAGATAAATCTCTTAAAAGAGTGGACTTGAAAGTCTTGTAACGTCATTCATAGAGTGTACATTTTTTATCCTATCAACCCCATAGTGAATGCTAGTTGGATGATAATTTTTGGTCTAAAATCCTCTAACAAGGTCACAACTAATAGTGTGTTTGTAACCTTTAATAGGGTTGGGTCTTCACCAATCTCACTTCAGAAGACTGAACAATTTTTGGGTTGCCGGTCCCAGGTGGTTTTTCCCTTCACAGGGTTTCCACGTTAAATCTCTTGTGTTATGTGTTTATTGTGATGATTATTTGATGTCATACTTTACATATTTCATATTGGATTTGGTTGGTAATCTCTACTTTTTATTAACTAGTAATCAGTAAAAGCACAAACATAATACTATTTTATGTTACCAAGCTGCAGAAGTTTAAGTTAATTATTTTTTATTATACATTTTGTATTGGGACTGTGGATAACTGATTCACCCCCCTCTCAGTTATTCTAACAATTGGTATCAAAGAAATATTGGTTGCTTGGAATAGAGTTTTATGGACTTCAACACAAAGGTCTCAAAATGTATAAGAGGGAAGTGCCAAAGCTTAAGAAGGATAACTTCACAAAATGGCAAAGTAGAATGAAGCTTCATATATCTAGAATTGGAAATTCCACCCTTACATTAATGGAGAATTGCTACCTTGCACCGCCCACTGGTCCCCTGACCCTTGATCAACTAAGAGATAGGCATGGAAATAATGTTACTTTGATGGAGATTGTTGCCACCTGTACTAATGCCAAATTTGAAGACATCAAGGACTGCTCTACTTCTAAAGAAATGTGGGATAAACTTGCTCTAATTTATAGTGGTGATGTGAATGTCAAAAAAGCCAGAGCTAAAAGCTTAAGGGGAAGATTCGATGACATGAAGATGAAGGAAGGTAAAAATATTGTGTAGTACACAAACTGACTAAAATAAGTAGTCCATGCTATTCGAGCATTTGATGGTGTAATTGAAGAAGAAACAGTGGTAATAAAAGTTCTCAGAACCTTATTGCTGGCTTATGCAATCCGAATATCTGCAAGTCATGAAACAAGGTCTACATCTGGTAACAACCTTACTCTTGATAATATAATTGGTAAGCTAACAACCTTTGAATTAAATAAATTTGATAATAGTGTTGTACCATCTGTTGAATCAAATTTTATGTCTTCTTTGAAGATTGGTAAGTCTAGTATCAGAAATAAGAATGATGATAGTGATAGCAATACTGATGATGACCTTGATGAACTTGAAGCTCTTATGGCTAGGAGGTTACCTAAAGGAAAAGGTAGATATAGAGGCAAATTACCTTTAGCATGCTTTAACTATAAAGAAGTTGGTCGCATTGCTACTAGATGTCCACACAAGAAAGATGATGACAGAACCAAAGACCGATTTGAAGGAAGCTATGGGAGAAGAAACAATAGGAGCTACTAACACAACAACAAAGACAACCAAGACAATAATGATAGAGCAAAAAAGGTATGTTACATAGCAGAAGAAAATGAATCTGAATCTGACTCAGATGATGATGTATACGTTGTATTTGTTGCTATGAAAGATGATTACGAGGAAGAAGGAAAACATGTAGAAAAAACACATATTTTAAAAGTTAATAAAAAACAATACATGGATCATAGACAATGGCTGTACACATCACATGACTGGTGATGATGATAAATTTGATCATCTTGAGCAATACAACAGAGGATCTATTAAGATGGGTAATAAGACACCCTGTATGGTAAGAGGTAAAGGATCCCTGATGATAAATGATAGAATAAAGTGTGAAAATGCTTATTGGGTAGAAGGGTTGAACTATAATTTGTTAAGTGTGGCACATATGAACAATTCAGGTCACCAAGTTTCTTTTGAGAGAAAGAAAGTGAAAATATTTGATGATGGAGGAAGACTAGTTGGAACTAGAGCACAATCAAAAGTTAATCTATTTTATCTTGATAATGATGATTTTTCTTGCTTGATGATGAAAAATGAAGATGCTTGGTTGTGGCATAAGAGGTTATGCCATGTGAATTTTGATAACATGATTAAGATCGGTAAAAAGAAAAGAGTTAGAGGTCTACCTAACTTGTCAAAGCCCAATCATGTTATGTGTCATGAATGTCAGAAAGGTAAAATGACTAAATCTAATTTCAAAAGCAAATATTATTCAACAAAGAAGATACTTGAGTTGGTTCATACTGACCTATGTGGTCCTATGAGAACTCAGAGTTTTTATGGAGACATATACTTTATTATTTTTGTTGATGATTATACTAGGTTGATGACTATCATGTTATTAAAAGAAAAATCTAAGGCATTCAAGATGTTCAAGTGGTATAAAGAAAAACTAGAAAAAGAGACTAGTAAAGAATTGAAATGCTTAAGATCTGATAGAGGAGGTGAATTTATCTCTATTGAATTTACTAATTTTTGTAATGAGCATGGTATTAAAAGATAGGTCTCTGCACTAAGGAAACCTTAGCAGAATGGCATTGTTGAAAGAAGGAATAGGTCAATTGTTGACTGTGCAACAACATTAATGATAGAAAAGAATGTTGCTCAAACATACTGGAGAGAAGCTGTTAGCATAGCTGTTTATGTTCTGAATTGAGTACAACTGAAGAAGGACACTAACAAGAGACCCTATGAGTTATGGTTTGGCCACAAACTGACTATAAGTTATTTCATAATTTTTGGGAGTAAATGTTTTATTCTGAAGGATGAAAGAAATGGAAAGTTTGACTCAAAAGGTGCGTTGGAAACTGCAATTGAAACAATTTTTGTATTTTCATTGATGTCAAACCTTAATTGGTAAGACTATTGCTACTTAGGAAAGTACTATATCTATTTGAGTGTTGCTAAGGGGCTAAGCAAGGTTGGTAACAATAGCACCTAGGGAAAGGTTGAGTTACCTTGGTACTATAAAGTGTACTTGACTATGTTGCACTATGATGAGATAATGTATTGTTTATCTTAGTAAGACTGAAGACTAAATTGGTAGGCTTAACCAAGCAAAGAATGGAAAAATCATGTTTAAGCTGAGTGATGTTAGTGTCGACTGAGTTAGTAGATGCCGAGCAATATTCTAGTGTCGACCAAGCATTAGTAAATTTCCGAGGAAGACAGTGTAAGACAAGGAAACAATTTTAGTAATGACCGAGCTTTCTACATGAAGACCAAGTGAACAATCACAGTATTGACCGAGCATCAGCAATTTTATATTTGATGAGAATTTAATTTTGGAGCCGACATTGTTGAATTCTTGGATTATGTAAAACACATTGACTTTATTTATTGATTGTTTGGAAGCATTAAATGCATTGTAAAATGTTTTAATGTAAATCTTTAAGAGATTTGAGATGATTCTAGAAAAGGAGCCGAAGAACATGAAGTGGGTAGATTCAATGAATTTGACCTAACCCTATGATCTATGATTGAGATTGAGTGGAAAAAGATGAGTTAACCTAATTGAGGAAAATATAAGGGAACCTGAACATTTTGATATGTATGTACATGGTGAACAGAGAATGCTAGAAGAAGAAAGTTTTATTGACTGAATAAGCAGAAAAGGCTGAAGGAGAAGTGCGGTGATTGCTTGAAGAAAAGTTTCGAGCAGATCAGAGATTGAAATGGAAAAGTTTCAAAGTCATTAAACCAGCATTAGTGTATGGAATCGGATCTGATATTTGCAAAGTGAGCTGTATATTTTTCAGATAATACTGCTGCTACTTTCTAACCATTGTAATAGTTAAAATCCTTTTAACAGAGGTTAACCTAATAGTCACATGTTAAATCCTTTGAACAAGGTTGCATTCTAATGGAGTGTATGTAAGTCCTATAACTAGGCTCACTTTTAACAGGGTGATTGAAATCCTTTAACCAGGTCACACCTGATAGTGTGTATTGTAACCTTTGACAAGGTTGGCTTTTTACCGAGCTCACTTCAGAAGAGTGAAAATAATAGTAGCATGTTACAAAGTGGTTTTTCCCAAATTGGGTTTCCACTATAAATCCTAGTGTTTATACTTGTGTGAATGTTTAGATCTGAAAATTACTATGTTTTGCAAGTTAAGTTACAGCTAGGTAGTGGACTGCATTGTTAGATGTTTCTATTATTGAATCAGTGATGACCAAGTTTGTTTTGGTTTTGGATCTGATTTAAGGATAAGTTTTTGAGATTGTTTTATACATTAGGACCTGAGAACAACTGATTCACCCCACCCTCTCTATTTTTCTAAATCATATTAAAAATTGGTATCAGAGCTTTGTTGCTTATTATTAGTGTTGACAAATATCAAGTTTAAAGGGGCTTGAAGCAAATGATCAGGATGTATAAGAAGGAGGTACCAAAGCTGAACAAGGAAAAATTCCCTGCATGGCAAAGCTTGATGAAGTTGCATCTGGTTGGTATTGGTGAGTCTGCAAAGTACTACATTGAGAATAGTTATGTCTCACCTGTTGCACCTTTGACTACTGAAGAAATGACAGCCAAGCAAGAACATAATTAGGAAATGCTAGAAATTGCATCTACGCTAAGCTATCTAGAATTTGAGTAAATTAAGGACTGCACAACTACCAAGGATATGTGGGACACTCTTGCAAGGATCTATGGTGGTGACTTGAATGTGCTGAAAGCAAAGGCCGTGATTCTTAGAGGTAAGTTTGATGAAATGAAAATGCAAGAAGGTGAAAACATTGCACAATATTGTGGTAGAATAAAAGAAGTTGTGAATGCTATTAGAGGAGCAAATGGGGCTATTGATGATGAAACTATAATTGGGAAAGTACTAAGAACCCTACATCCTATATATGCTATTAAGATCTTAGCTATTCAGGAATCTAGATGTAACTCTGCTAATGTGCTTACTTTGGAAAGTTTGGTTGGTAAGCTGACTACTTTTGAACTCTCTAACTATGATAATTTCACTGTTGGAAGCATTGGAAATGTTGAATCTACTATTAAGTCATAGCTAGTTTTGAACAAGCCAAAGAAAGAAAAAGAAAGATGCATCAGTGAAAGTGAAAGTGAAAGTGATAGTGAAAGTGATAGTGACACTTCTGATGAAGACCTAGAAGATCTATAAGCTCTTATGGCTAGAAGACTGAGAAGGGGAAAAGGAAAATATAAAGGTAAACTCCCTATTATATGTTTTGCATGTAATAAAGTTGGTCATATAGCTGCTAGATGTCTTGATAGGAAGGATAAAGATGATGAAAGAAAAAGAAAACATAAAGATAGAAAAGATGACAGAAGCTACTGATGGAATAGAGACTACAAGGGAAAAGGTAAGAAATCTTGTTACATTGCTAAAAAAGAGACTGACACTGATAGTGATGATTTTGAAATTGAGGTAGTCTATGTGGCAATGAAAGATGAATCTAATGAGGATGGGAAAATTGCATTGATATCCTATGTGAACAAGAATGATAAATGGATTATTGACAGTGGTTGTTCACATCACATGATTGGTGACAAAAATAAGTTTGAGACCTTACATCATTACAGAGGTAAAAGTGTAAAATTTGGTAATGATGCACCATGTCCTATTAGAGGAAAAGGTTTGATTAAATTGACTGATAAGATATCTTGTGAAAATGCATATTGGGTTGAAGGTCTTAATTACAATTTGTTAAGTGTTGCTCAACTTAACAAAAATTGTTACCGAGTGAAATTTCATCACAAGCAAGCTAAAATATTTGATGCTACTGGAGAACTGATTGGAAATGGTGACCAGACTAGAGGTAATTTGTTCTATCTTGACCTATCTGAAGAAACATGTTTAATTGCACAACTTGATGATATTTGGTTATGGCATAAAAGGCTGTGTCATGTTAACTTTGACAATCTGGTAGAGATAAGTAAGAAAAAGGTAAGAGGTCTACCTAGATTGAAGAAACCTAAGAATGTGATGTGCAAGGAATGCCAGTTAGGAAAAATGACAAAGTCAAGTTTCAAGAGCAAATCCTTTACTTCTAAAAACATTTTAGATTTGGGTCATACTGACCTTTGTGGACCTATGGGTGTACAAAGTTACTGTGGTGCTAGATACTTTATCTTATTTGTTGATGATCATACTAGGATGATGCATGTGATGTTTCTAAAAGAAAAATTTGAAGCTTTTCAATTCTTTAAGTGGTATTTGGCTAAAGTTGAAAAGGAGATAGGCAGGAACTTGAATGTCTTAGATCTGACCGAGGTGGAGAATTTACATCAAATGAATTTAATCTATTTTGTAATGATAGAGGAATTAAAAGACAGATGTCTACACCTAGAACACCTCCACAGAATGGTATAGAAGAAAGGAGAAACAAATCTATCTTGGATTGTGCAAGGACATTGATGATTGAAAAGAATGTGGCACAAAAATATTGGAAAGAAGCTATAAGCACTGTTGTCTACACTCTTAACCAGGTACAGATCAAGAAAGGTACAAATCTGACACCCTATGAACTATCGCATGGGCATGCACTGAGTGTTAAATATTTTAGAATCTTTGGAAGTAAGTGCTATATACTAAAAGACACTAGGAATGGAAAGTTTGATGCTAAGAGTGATGAAGGCATATTCCTAGGGTACTACACAAAAAGTAAAGCTTATAAGTGTTTGAACTCTAACACTAACAAAATTGTGGAAAGTGTGAATGTGAAAATTGATGAGTATACAGAAAGAAATGAAGCTGACAGAAAAAGAGAACCAGAAGATTATAGATCTTTTGTGTACATTGAAGAAGAAGAAGAAAAGGCAAGTAATAGACTTGCACCTGATGCCGAGTCTCAGGTAAGCAATGTCAAGCGATAGACAGAAGCTGTCGAGCATCAAGAAAATAATGTCGAGAAAGAATAAGAACATGTCGAGCTACAAGAAAATGTTGTTGAGTATTAGGAAGAGGTTGTTGAGCATTCTGAAGTTGAATTTGACAATCTTGTTGAGGAACATGATGAAATAGAGGAGATAACAGCTGAACCTATTTTGGCAAAATATGTAAGAAGACATCATAAGCCTGAACAGATAATTGGAGACAAAGATACTAGAATCCAAAATAGAAGTAAGACTAAGGATCCAACATGTCTACTATGTGAATTTAAACTGAAGACAACTAGAGATGCATTGGAGAATGAACACTGGATACAAGCAATGAATGAGGAAATTGACTAGATTGAAAAGAATGATACTTGGACTTTGGTGCCGAGACCTAAAAATAAGAATGTTATAGGAACAAAATAGGTATTTCGAAATAAGATGAATGAAAATGGTGAAATCACTAGGAACAAAGCTAGGTTGGTATGCAAAGGCTACACACAAGAAGAATGAAAATATTATGGGGAGACATTTTCCCCTATAGCTAGATTGGAAGGAGTAAGAACTCTACTTGCATATGTTGCTTATAAAGATTTCAAGGTATATCAAATGGATGTCAAGTCTACATTTTTGAAAGGTATACTAGAAGAAGTGTACATAGAACAACTAGAAGGTTTTATTGATCCAAATAGAAGACACATGGTGTGTAAACTAAATAAAGCATTATATGGATTGAAACAAGCTCCTAGAGCATGGTATGAGACGTTGCACAACTACTTGATATAGATTGGATTTTCAAGAACAAATGACACAAGAAATCTGTACATGAAGGATGAAGAAGGTAAAGGTATCCTGTTGGCAAAATTTTTTGTGGATGACATTATTTTTGGTGGACAAGATGCATTATGTAAAAGTTTCTAAAATGAAATGCAAACTGAATTTGAAATGAGTATGTTTGGCAAGATCAAATTCTTTGTTGGTTTACAAGTATATTAGAGGAAGAATGGAATTTTCGTTACAGAGTCTAATTATGTTAATGAAATATTGAAAACTTTTGGGATGGAAGATGCTAAACCGGTGAGAACTCCTATGGTTACTAGACAAAAGTTATCTAAGAATGATGATGCTGCAGAAGTGAATCAGACTCTGTATAGATCCATGATTGGAAAATTGCAGTATGTTGTACATAGCAGACTAGATATTGCATTAGTTGTTGGGATTGTGGCAAGATTCTCTGCCAATCCCAAGGAAACACATATGATGGCCATGAAAAGAATTATGAGATACTTGAAAGGAACTGTTAACTATGGTCTATATTATAAGAAGGATGACAAATTTGAACTCTGATTTTATACAGATGCTGATTGGGCAGGAAATGTAGATGACAGAAAGAGTACTAGTGGTGGAGCTTTCTTTCTTGGATAGAGATTAGTCTCTTGGATGAGCAAGAAACAAAATTGCATTTCCCAATCTACTATTGAGGCCGAGTATGTTGCTGTTGCAGTAAATTGTTCAAACTTGGTATGGATAAAACAATTGTTGATAGGAATGAAAGAAGAAATCACTGAACCTATTGTTATTTTCTGTGACAACACAAGTGCTATCAATATTTCTAAGAATTCAGTGATGCACACTAAGACCAAGCACATTGCAATCAAGTATCACTACTTGAGAGAATTAGTACAAGACAAAGAAGTCCGAATGGAATATGTGAATACAAAAGAACAATTAGCAGAAATATTCACTAAAGCTTTACCCAGAGAAGCTCATGAGTATTTGAGAAGTCAATTAGGGGTTCTTCCCCTAATTGAGGCTGCCTAAACAAGCTAGGAGCACCGCATCAAATGTGCTACAATAGAAAATTTGATAAATTGATGTAGAAGATTGTCACACTTTAGGGCTGGCTTAGAGTTGTGAAGAGAAGCAAAGACAAGGAATCAGTCATAAGCAAGATGATAGAGGGAGAAACACTAAGTTGCATAGATATTATCTACATCTGATGGATGTATGTTTTAGTTTCTGCTTTGGCATTTTTATCAAAGAGGGAGAATGTACATATATGATAACACATGATACTGAAAAGTAAGAGGGAGATGAACTGATGAAATTGAAGATAAGGTTGATGAACTAAAATGAAGAATGAGGATAGAGGGAGATCTGAATACTTTTGACAGTCACAGAAGTGAGTCTTATAGGATTCTGAATCAGAATGAAGCTAAGGATATTATAAATAATTTTTTGATGGACAGATAAGTTTTTGGATTGGTTGGTAATCCATGTGTTATTTAGGTGATATCATATGGTGTTGCCATCAATGCCAAAGAGGGAGATTGTTGGAAACCGCAATTGAAAGAATTCTTGTATTGTCATTAATGTCAAACCTTAATTGGTAAGACTGTTGCTACTTACGAAAGTACTATATCTATTTGAGTGTTGCTAAGGAGCTAAGCAAGGTTGGTAACAATAGCACCTAGGGAAAGGTTGAGTTATCTTGGTACTATAAAGTGTACTTGATTATGTTGCACTATGATGAGATAATGTACTGTTTATCTTTGTAAGACTAAAGACTAAATTGGTAGGCTTAACTAAGAAAAGAATGGAAAAATCATGTTTAAGATGAGTGATGTTAGTGTCGACCGAGTTAGTAGATGCTGAGCAAAATTCTAGTGTCGACCGAGCATCAATAAATTACCGAGGAAGACAGTGTAAGATGATGAAACAGTTTTAGTAATGACCGAGCTTTCTACATGAAGACCAAGTGAACAATCACAGTATTGACCAAGCATCAACAATTTTATATTTGAAGATAATTTAATTTTGGAGCCGACATTATTGAATTCTTCGATTATGTAAAATGTGTTGACTTTATTTATTGATTGTTTGGAAGCATTAAATGCATTGTAAAATGTTTTATTGTAAATCTTTAAGAGATTTGAGATGATTCTAGAAAAGGAGCCAAAGAACATGAAGTGGGTAGATTCAATGAATATGACCTAACCCTAAGATCTACGATTGAGATTGAGTGGAAAAAGATGAGTTACCCTAATTGAGGAAAATATAAGGGAACCTGAACATTGTGATATGTATGTACATGGTGAACAGAGAATGCTAGAAGAAGAAAGTTTTATTGAATGAATAAGTAGAAAAGGATGAAGGAGAAGTGTGGTGATTGCATGAAGAAAATTTTTGAGTAGATCAGAGATGGAAATGGAAAAGTTTCAAAGTCAGTAAAAAAGCATTAGTTTACGGAATCGGATCTGATATTTGCAAAGTGAGTTGTATATTTTTCAGATAATACTATTGCTACTTTCTAACCATTGTAATAGTCAAAATCCTTTTAACAGAGGTTGACCTAACAGTCATATGTTAAATCCTTTTAACAAGATGGTTGCATTCTAATGGAGTGTATGTAAGTCCTATGACTAGGCTCACTTTTAACTGGGTGACTGAAATCTTTTAATCGGGTCACACCTGACAGTGTGTGTTGTAACCTTTGACAGGGTTGGCTTTTTATTGAGCTCACTTTAGAAGAGTGAAAATAATATTAGCATGTTACAAAGTGGTTTTTCCCAAATTGGGTTTCCACTATAAATCCTAGTGTTTATACTTGTGTGAATGTTTAGATCTAAACATTACTATGTTTTGCAAGTTAAGTTATAGCTAGGTAGTGGACTGCATTGTTAGATGTTTCTATTATTGAATCGGTGATGACCGAGTTTATTTTGGTTTTGGATCTGATTTAAAGATAAGTTTTTGAGATTGTTTTATACATCAAGATCTGAGAACAATTGATTCACCCCCCCCTCTATTTTTCTAAATCATATTAACATGAAGGGATATTTTTGGGGTATTCCACTAAAAGTAAAGCATATAAGTGTCTTAACAAAGTAACTAATAAAATGATTGAAAGTGCTAATGTTTGAGTTGATGAGTTTGATGATAATAATGTAGAGGAAAGCACAAATGAACCTGAAGACTATGGTAGATTCAATTACATTAAACAACTAGAGGTTCTACCAACGTAGCAGATAGTGAAAACCGGTCAACAGGAAAAGAATACTGATGGATAGGAAAGTGAAACTGGCGAGCAGGAAGGACCTACTAAACAAGAAAATGAACCTGCATAGGATGAACAATAGAGATGAGATCAAGTATTGGCAAGATTTTTCAGAATAAATCATCCTAAGACACAAATCATTAGAGACAAACAAGCAGGCATGATGACAAGGAGAAAAGAAAGACAAGGTACATGTCTAGTTTGTGAATATGAACCAAAGAATGTAAAATTTTCATTAGAAAATGATGAATGGGTTAATACAATGAAATAATAAATATAACAAATAGAGAAGAATAAAACCTGGAGTTTAGTACCTAGAACTAAAGACAAGAATGTTATCGGTACTAAGTGGATATTCAGAAACAAGCTTAATGAGAATGGAGAGCTACCAAGAAACAAAGCTAGGTTAGTATGGAAGGAATATGCATAGGAGGAAGGAATAGATTATGGTGAAATATTTGCACTTGTTGCTACATTAGAAGGAGTAAGAATGTTACTTGCATATGGTTCACACAAAAAGTTCAAAGTTTACCAAATGGATGTAAAATCAGCTTTTCTGAATGTGATACTTGAAGAGGAAGTCTACATAGAACAACCTGAAGGGTTCATTGATCTAAATAATAGAGACATGGTATGTAGATTACACAAGGCTTTATATGGTTTAAAGAAATAACTGAGATCCTGGTATGAGAGGCTGCATAACTATTTGCTAAGTATTGGATTTGTTAGAACAAGTGAGAATAGCAATCTATACATGAAAGGTAATTCTGATGATATTATCCTAATTACTGAGATATTTGTGGATGACATAATATTTGGAGGACAAGATCAAATCTATAAGTCATTTGTTGATGAAATGAGAAGTGAATTTGAAATATCTATTTTTGGAGAGATTAAGTTCTTTCTAGGCTTACAAGTGATTCAACAGAATGATGGTGTATTCATCACACAATCTAAATATATAAAGGAAGTATTGAAGAGATTTGGCATGGAAGATGCTAAACCTATGGGTACACTTATGGCTACTAGATTTAAATTGACTAAAGAATATGGAACTATTGAGGTAAATCAGACACTGAACCGATCCATGATTGGTAAGTTAATGTATGTGGGTCACAGTAAGCTTGATATAGCACATGTTAATGGAATAGTTGCTAGATTTTCTACAAACCATAGAGAATCACACATGGTTTCTGCAAAGAGAATCTTAAGATATCTAAAAAAAATATGAAGATTATAGCCTATGGTATCCTAAGACAGGCAAGTTTGAACTTAAGGTATACACCGATGCTGATTGGGCTAAAAATGTTGATGATAGAAAAAGTACCACCAGAGGAGCATTCTTCTTTAGTGAAAGACTTGTTACATGGACAAGTAAGAAATAGGCTTGCATTTCTCACTCTATAGCTAAAGCATAGTATGTTGCTGCTACTACTAATTGTTCAAATATTGCATATATCAAGCAAGTGTTGGAAGGTATGAATGAGATAATCATTGAGCCGATGATTATATATTGTGATAACACTAGTACCATTAATATTTTAAAGAATCTAGTGATACACTCTAAAACAAAGCATATATCTATTAAGTATCACTACTTAAGGGAATAAGTGCAGGAGAAGCAAGTTAAGCTAGAATTTGTTACATGAAAAGAACAACTTGTTGACATATTTACAAAGCCTCTATTGAAGGATACATATGAATACTTGAGGACTAGAATTGGGGTCTATCCCCTGTCTACTAGTCACTAAGGTGATCTAGAGGTTACATCAGCCTAATATTATAAGAAGATCATATATGTTGATGTAGAAAAGTTCACAGTTTGGATTTCTATCTAAGGTCGTGAAAGTTAAAGAACTAAAACAGATTAGCACAATAGTATACAATGATAAAGTAAGTGCATCAAACAACAGTGAGTCATTTAGCTACTAAAGAGTTGTATGCTTCTATTTCTCTTTGGCATGGTTGTCAAAGGGAGAGAGATTTCAATATGAAAGCAGGGAGAGAAATATGGAAACAATGAAATAGAGTCACAAGGAGAGAGAGAGAGATATGAGAAGAGCATTGAAGATTTGTTGATTAAGAACATAGTTTTTGCAAATGCTATGTAACATAGTGATTAAACATATTAAGCATAGCGAGAGAATTTGTTTACAGAGTTGAAGAATACATGTTTGGTATGTGTTTGGCATATTTCATATTGCTTGTGTTGCCATCAATGCCAAAGGGAGAGATTGATGAACTACAACTGATTTGAATGAACTGTATAACTTGAAGATTTGTGATTTAAGATCACTAAGTTGCTAATTATATATGTAATATGATTAAGTCAGTAATATGTTGTCATTGATGTCAACCAGTTTGACAACACTTATCTTGTAAGTTACAATACCTAAACATCTATAGAAAAGGAGTAAGAGAGATGAAGAACATAAATATCTACATGAGGAAGATGTATATGATAGATAAGGATCAAGAATACATTGGGTAACTTGTTGATGAGTCTATGAGCTTATGTTATTGGCTTGATTATATTGCATTCATCTATGATGGGGAAAAGAGCTGAAAGACACAAGGCAGTGTGGTTGGTTGATGAAGCATCACAATATACATCGAGAAGTGTAGTGTATATCGAGCATAGTATAAACCGAGCTTGTGATTCACTGACACATTTATTTGTTAACCGAGCAAGAGAAAGGAACTAAATGATTAGTTTAGCTGATAAGGATTGATGAGCTGTAAAGTACCCCGTGATAGGAGATGGAGATAAATTTTGTTATGAAGATCGATAGCTAACAAAATTCAAGGAAGATCTAAAGGATGGAATTAAAATGTGTTACTGACACATCATCTGAGGAAGGTTTAAGTGGAAAAATTAACGAAGGAGAACAAGTGGAAAAATCTAATGGAGGAGAAGAAAATGGTTTACTTGTCTATTTAAGAAATTAGGGTTTCATTATGAAACATATGCCAGAAGAAGGAGACTGCTGAGATGTTGTGTGAGCAAGTTTCATGCATGCATAATCAAATTGGTTAAGGAGAACCGAACTATAGAGTTTAACAAGAGTTAGAAAGCTAATACTAAATGACAGTAAGTTACAAAATAGTGATTGATAAAGAATTGATATAATGATCAGAGGATTTGAATGAGCTTAAAATAGATCTGATAATCTGCAATTGAAGTTGTGTTATATTCATATCAAATTGTTGTTATAGTTTAACCATTGTAATCAGATAAATCTCTTAAAAGAGTGGACTTGAAAGTCTTGTAATGTCATTCATAGAGTGTACACTTGTTATCCTGTAAACCCAATAGTGAATGCTAGTTGGATGATAACTGTTTGTCTAAAATCCTCTGACAAGATCACACCTAACAATGTGTTTGTAACCTTTAATAGGGTTGGGTCTTCACTAAACTCACTTCAGAAGAGTGAATAATTTTTGGGTTGCCGGTCCCAGGTGGTTTTTCCCTTCACACGGTTTCCACGTTAAATCTCTTGAGTTATATGTTTATTGTCATGATTATTTGTTGTCATACTTTACATATTGCATATTGGATTTGGTTAGTAATATCTACTTGTTATTAATTGGTAATCAGTAAAAGCACATACATAATACTATTTTATGTTATCGAGCTATAGAAGTTTAAGTTAATTATTTTTTATTATACATTTTGTATTGGGACTGCGGATAACTAATTCGCCCCCCTCTCAATTATTCTAACAATAAGGGCTCACTTACTCTCCATTCAAACAATGTTAACACCTCATTTAGAGGCCATACAAAGAGAGTTAGTTACATCAAAGGAATTAGCACAGAAAGATCCCCATATTTCTACTATCGAGAGCCTAGTTGACCTAGCTTCCGAGCTAGAGGTAAAGTTTGAGGTTTTTAAGATTGCAACATCCAGTTGGGATAGTGAAGTGCACATAGTCATGCAACTTCATAAACCATTTCTCAAAAAAAATTTCAAGCTCCCTACTCCCCCAAAACTTCAAGTGATAAAAACAAGGGGGAAATAGTAGAGTGACATGCCATGTTAAGTCACAAAGACTGAATAGATATTCAGATAGAAGAATCAGATTAAAGAAAGAAGAAATGAATGGTATGACAAAGTACATTTTGTAAATGTGTATATGTACTTGAGTGTATGTCAATTAAGGAAGTCTTATATATACAAATGTAAATCTTTTTGTTTTGTAAGACCAAGTTAAGTTTTAGGGGGAGTATTCTGTATATACTTTTGTTAGTAAGTACTCTTGTAAATGTAATGAAAATGTCATGACAAAGTGTTTTTTCCACTAATGTCAAAGGGGGAGATTGTTGATCCCTAAATTTTTGTTGTCTATTAGTATCTTACACTTAGTCATTTTCTAGGAAATGTCGCTCGGTCATCACTGCGACTGAGTCATCATATATAGACCAAGTCATGTATAATGTACATTTACTAAGCAGTAGTCAATACTAAGTAAGAAAGTGGTCACTGAGTACTTTTGTATTAGCCGAGTTAGCTTTTTCTAAGTTATGTAAAGAAGACAATGCTGAGCACTAGAGTATAAAGAATAGTGAATGCTGACAGCCAGATATATCCAATGTCGAGCAAGACAGAATTGACATATGTGTTTGTTATGGAAAAAACACTTAGGTAAACTATTTTGGCCAACATTTATATTTTATTTTATGTTTGTTGAGGAAATCACGTATGTGATTATGCTCTTATATTGTAATCATTAATCCCTATGTAATACATGGAACCAATCAGAATTAGGGAAAGGTTAAGCAAAAAAATGAGATAATCTATATTGTAGATCTTAAATCTCAGAGAACATTAATTGTATATATAAGATGTGGTCTAAACCCTAAAATGATGTATGAGTGGAAAAAAGAAGTGTGATAGAGAGAATATCTTCAGAATAGAGAAGTATTTTGATAGAGTTCAGTGACTGAGTAGAATAGAGAAAAGTAGTGAAGGGAAGAATAGAGATATTTTCGATCTAGATGAGATCAAATCGATACAAGAAGGAGAAGATCTATAATCAACATCATAGTGCAAACTGAAGGCTCATGTACTAAGACATTCTAACAAGTGTATCAAGGTAAATCTTTTAACAAAGTGGTTTTGATAAACCTTAGTAAATCTCTTAACCAAGTGCTTACTTAGTTGTAAGTCTTAAATCATTTTGCAAGGTAGATTGTATAAATATTAAAGCTCTTAACATGGTAGACCCCTCATAGGGTAGGTCATATTTTGTGATCAAATTTGTAGCCCTAACAAGCAAACTTTATACTGCAGTAGTGAAGATTTGTGGGTGTCATCCCCACCCTAGTTTTACCTTTCAAGGGTTTCTAGGTAACCAAAATCATTGTGTTATGTGTATTTTCATAGGTGATGTTTAGATTATTAGATCCATTACATTGTTGGGTTTTTTGTCAATTCTATGCAAGTTTTCATTTATGTCAAAATGGATAATTCAGTGATATCTGATTCATTGCCCCTCTCAATATCACATTTACCAATAGATTTCCAACAATCCAAATGTAATTAGGAAATAATGAGATCAATGCATGAATACATAATTAATAACCAATTAAAGGATCTTACACTATCATCCAACCATTAACATATCACTTGAAACTCATTTGAAGACACATGGTTGTTGAACATACCCACAAGACATAATACAATATGTAGAGAACAATGTTTTTTTTATTGATTGAAGTGATTACATTATGGTTTTCTTACACAACTACTTTACACCCCCCTTTCCAATCATGTGGATCAACACATAAATAGACTCAAAATCTTCAAAGAAAGATGACTCCAACCACCTAACTGCCCAAAACTGTTCTGTAACAGTCATAAAACTGACTATCAAAACCAAATAGGCTTAATGGTGTTGTCAATTTGAAAACCAATGTTGTCAACTTGATAACATAATGCACATAAGCAAGATTCATGTATTGATTAGAATAAATGATTGAAGTTTCTAGATTTTGAGAACACATATATTCAGTGGAGGCTAGAAGGGATATTTGTGAAGATTTGCTAGATCTCTAAAATTCTAGACAATATCTTCTTTACTAAGTTGAGGTGGGACAAAAGTAACCTAGGTCTATGAAACATTCAAAAATATCCCTTCTTTAGCCTCCACTCATACCTCTTCTCAAAATCTGGAAAATCTTCAAAGAAACAGGTGATGAACATGCAGAATTGCCTAAGCACTACTGGGAGCTTTCCCTGCAACACATGTACTATTGTGAAAATCATCACAAGTCCATTTGCTGTGGGGTCTAGCTCCCATTATTTCTTGGTCAAATATTTATGTTTGTCACATGTGCATATAAATTATCTGATCAAACCTTATATTCATAGGTGATGAACATTCAGATTTCCCTAAGCAGTACTGGGAACTTACCTTGCAACACATGTACTATTGTGAAAATCATCATAGTTAGTCCATTTTTTGCAAGGTCTAGTTTTGAATGATTCTTGGTTAAATTTGCATGTTTGTCACCTATGCATATACCTTCTTTGATCGACTCTTATATGCATAGGTGAAGATTGTATATGCATAGGTTTTACATGATTGTGTTTTACATATCTAACACAATAATAATATTAGTTTGTGTTTTACATGATTGCATTCCCCAAATACATTATTGGAAAAATTTTGAACATATATGAATGGAATAGTTTGTCCCTGATATACTTAAATGGAATACACCAAGAAGTACCAAATGATGAATGCTCAATTGTTCTAATGGAAAATCATCAGAACCGTCCATTTTTAGAACTTGATTTTCTATAATCTTAATGATTTTTCTATAGTCCTAATGACTTTGAACATTGTTGAGAAAGCGTGTTTCTTTTTTTGATTATTTCAATGATCCTCTCACCTTTCCTTTATAAATTCCATTATCCCAATCAATTTTTTTAGTATCTGTATCTGCCATTAGAGCCACTTCATATGCATAGGTGATGAACATGTAGATTTGCCTAAGCATTATTGGGAGCTGACATGAAAATATATGTACAATTGTGAAAATCATCATAAGTCCATTTGTTGCGAGGTCTAGTTCTCAGTAATGATTGGTGAAATATGCATATTTGTCAAATCTAAATGGAATACTTTGTACTTGGAATACTTAAATGAAATACACCAAGAAGTACCAAATGATGAATGCTCAATTTTTGTAATGGGAAAACATCAAAACCGTCCATTTCTAGAACTTGATTCACTCTATGTGGAATACTACTTTGTTCAATGTTTTATTTGAGCTTGATATTTCATTCATTTTTCATATACACAAAGAAATGGACAGTTCTGAGATAGGTTTCTATAGCTATGATAAATGTCCCTCTATGTTGACAAAATTAGAGTTAACAAAATATTTGTTCAACTGTATCTACCATTAGAGCCACTTCATGTATGCACATGCGATGAACATGTAGATTTTCCTAAGCACTACTAGGAGCTAACCCGACAACACATGTACTATTGTGAAAATCATCACAAGTTGATTTTATATCAGGTCTAGTTTCTAGTATTGCTTAGTCAAATCTGCATGTTTTTCACCTGTTCATATACCAAATGATTAATGCTCAATTGTTGTAGTAGAAAAGCATTAGAATCATCCATTTGTAGAACTTGATTTTCTACAGTCTTAATGATTTTTCTATAGTCCTAATGATTTTTCTTATTTCTTGTCTTTTGTCCCTTTTTTATTTCCTATGTTTGTGCTTGGTGATAGGATTTTGAACATTGTTGACAAAGCATGTTTCTTTTTTTGATTGTGGGGTTCCACATTGTTTGTTTCTCTTGATAAATTAGGCCATGAATTTGATTTTTTGTTCATTATTTTATTTTAGCTTGATATTTCAATCATTTTTCATATACATAAAGACTACACATGCTGATAAAAAAATTAGCTATTTGATTTAGGTTTACTATTCATGTGATTGTAAATGGTCAATATTTTTGATGGTACTCCTTGGTGTATTTCATTTAAAAATAATCTTGTTTTTATGGCTATGATAAATGTCCCTTTGTGTTGAGAAAATTAGGGTTGAGAAAATGGTTGTTTAGTGTCTGTATCTGCAAGTTGCAAACAAATCATCCTTCTTCCACCAACATTTTAGTCAATTTACAAGTAGCGAGTCATTCCATTCAAGAAAGACCATGTTTGACAATAGAAACCCAAAACAAATAAGGAGTATACATAATTTAGTGACTGTATCTACCGTTAGAGCCACTTCATATGCACAAGTGATGAACATGAAGATTTTCCTAAGCACTACTAGGAGCTTACCCAACAACACATGTACTATTGTGAAAATCATCACAAGCCTATTTTCTACTTAGTCTAGCTCCCAGTATTACTTGGTCAAATCTGCATGTTTTTCGTTTGTCCATATACCTTCTCTGATCAACTCGTATATGCAGAGGTGATGAGCATTCAAATTTTCCTAGGCAGTACTATGAGCTTTCCTGTAACATATTTACTATTGTAAAAATCATCACAATTCCATTTGTTGTAAGAAAGCTCACAGTACACATGTCTAGAGGTCTGAAGGAAACAAGAGAATTTGAAGAGTCACGAGTCTTAAGATTGTACTTAATATAGCCAAATTTCATTCACTGGTACATTCAAACATGAAATAAACCATTCTTAAACTAGTGATCCAGATTAAATTAGTAAACCAAAGGAAAACAAACTAAATTACATTAACTTGATGTGTTGTGAAGAGAAATGAACCACAAATAAATACAGTAAGTGCAACTAATATCGCTTTAGAGGAATCCAATATTATTGTTTAACATAGTAAGACAAACTATTAATATGCAATAATATGCATTGTGCATCTTTGTTGATGATCCTACATAGTTCCATGTAGACACGACATGTTCCTTAGAAGACTTATAATCTTACAATAGTTGAGAAATGTAAATGTAGGCATCATGGTCACAATTCTTTGGAGATACAACATAATTCATTGGTATACCCAGATGAAGCAACACAAACAATACTCCTCTGGTTCTAATTTGACATTGTAGGATCTAAAAACCATAGATAACGATGGCTTTTGGTCCCTATCTTGATTGGTTTTTCGACCCTACATTAGTGTCAACTTAGAATTGGAGGAGTAGTGGTTGTGTTGCATCGTTTAGGTATACACTCAATTATGTTGTATCTCCAAAGAATTGTGGCCATGTGTGATGCCTACATTTATGTTTCTTAGCTATTATGTCCCGAGACCCCTTACGACCCTTTACAATCCCTAAGAATACATCTTAGAGGTCTTAAAGTGTTGTAAGGGGTCATAAGAGACTCCTAGGAGGGGTTAGATGAGCTTCCACCTTCACGTGGTTGGCCCTATTAAGTAGAGAATATTAAAATATTCTCAAAACAAAGAGAAGCTCAATATTTCAAGGTCCCATGGACAAAAAAATATTCATAGTCTTTAGTTTATGAAACTCTCCAAACTTGTTACGCTGCTATAGCTCATCATGAACACTAGAGGTCTAAAAGAAATAAGAGAATTTGAAGAGTCACGAGTCTTAAGATTGTACTTAATATAGCCAAAATTCATTCAATGGTACATTAAAAAATGAAACAAACCATTCTTAAAACAGTGATCCAGATTAAACTAGTAAACCAAACTAATATCACTTTGGAGAAATGCATGATTATTTGACATAGTAAGCCAAACTATTAATATGAAATAATATGCATTGTGTATCTCATGGAGGGATTTTACAAATGATGATTAATATATATTATTTAATAAAAAAACTCAATTTATCATCGATTTTTTGACGAACATGACTATTTTCTTCGATGTCGAAGCCATACTCATGATGTATATGATAGTGGATAATTTGACCAAGGTTGGTAAAAAATGGTGAATGCTGGTAATATCACAGGTGGCGATTTGGATGTTGTTTTTAGTCAAAATTTTGACCAAATGGTAAGTCTATTTTCAACTTTTAAGGGAACGTGTGGAAAATTTGACAAAGAAAGTTTGATAACACAAACGGTCATTCTATCAACCATTTTGCATTGAAAAATAGACCAATGAGCATAAAAAATGAGGCTAAAATTTACTAGTGTATCTATCCAGTGGGAGAGAGAATTGAGAAGTATCAGAAAGGAAGAAGAAGATCAGATCCGCAAGGAGAGTCTCCCTGAAATGGTGAAATGCTATGTAGTGACTAAACATATTAAATGATCAAGCTAGGGAGAGCTCACCGAGCTACAATATTTACTGATAGAGTTGTAGTACATATGTTTGGTATTCTATGGCATATTTCATATTGTGTTTCCATTAATGCCAAAGGGAGAGATTGATAATCTACAACTGATTGAATATCTTGATGAACTGAATGGACAAATGAAAGACAATGATTAGAGATCACTGAGCTACTAAAGTGATGTGTAAGGTAATTAAATCAGTCAATATGATTTTGATTGATGTCAACTAGTTTTGAATATACTTATCATGATGGTTACAAATATTTGAAGAAGAAAAATGGTAAAGGAAAGAGATATCTACATGAAGAAGAGATGGATATGGAGATATGGCTAAGGTATACTTTGGGTAACTTATTGATGAGTATATGGCATCATTTTGTTGACTTGATTGTATTACATGAATTTTTTATGCATTGAAGATCGAAACTAAATAAGTTTATGTGATTGGTAATTGAAGATTTTTTTATACACTGAGCTAGTGTAGTGTATACCGAGTAACAATAATAACCCAGTTAGTATTTACCGACACATTTTGTATTGACCGAGTGAGTGAAACAATTAAAGTTTATAACAATTGACTGAATTGATGACCTGGCAAGTTGCTTATGATTATGAAGTAAAATATAAAGTTTGTTATGATGATCTAAAGACTGACAAAATTCAAGATTGATTGAATGGAGAAGGATGAAATGTGTTATAGACACATCTGTCGAGGAAGCTTGAAGTGACAAAATGTACTATGGATATGAAGAGGCAAAATCTAATGGATGAGAAGAACATGGTTTATGATGTCTATTTAAAGAAACATCATGAGATTCACTATTGAGTCTGGAGCTTATTGACACTACAAGAGAAATTGTGTGAAAGGAATTTTTTAATGCACTACTGATCAAAATGGTTACAGATTGAATCAAGGAGAACTAGATGCATTATCGAGTGATAGGGTATTGTTCACCGAGTTGAACATGTTGAAGAATATGAAGGATTGAAGTGATTTTTGATCAGAGGAGGTCTTTTGAGCTTAACATAGATCTGAAAATCTACAAATATTAGTTGTATTTGAATCAGATCACTACTGTATCAGTTTAACCATTGTTACAACTAAATATCTTAACTGAGTGGACTTAACAATCTTATTTGTATTTCAATATGACATTCCATGAATGTTATTGGTTTTCTTTTTGACCCCATAGTGAATGATGGTCAAGAGTTATTTGTTAGTGATAAATCATTTAACTAGGTCACACCTCAGAGTGTGCATTGTAACCTTTAACAGGGTTGGCTCCTAACCGAGATCACTTTAGAAGAGTGAAATATTTTATGTTACCAGTCCCAGGTGTTTTTTTCCCTTGGTAGGGTTTCCATGTTAAAATTTATGTGTTATGTGTACTTGATTTGATTGGATTGTTAGTTTACTTTACACATTGTATATTTGGACTAATTGGTAAATATAGTATATAATTTACTGGTATTTGGTAAATGAACATAAAGTTATTGTTGATAGCTTACTGAGTTGATTATTTATTTGAAATTTTTTTATCATATACATCTAGGAGTTTGGGACTATAGGATAACTTGAATTAACTGATTCACCCCCCTCTCAGTTATCTAACATAATGCACATAAACAAGAAAATTTGAAGGAATTTAATACAATCACTACCACATTTGTGCATTGATGAGAATCAATGATCAAATTTTTTATATTCTAAGAAGATGTATATCCAGTGGAGGCTAGAAGAGATATTTGTGGAGATTTTCTAGATCTCTAAAACTCTAGAGAATATCTTCTTTAATGAGTTGAGGTGGGACAAAAGTGAGGATAGGGTTTTCCATATTCAGTACCAGTGCAAGGATGATGATTTTGTAACCTAGGTCTATGAAACCTTCACAAATTTCCTTTCTTTAGCCTCCACTCATACCTCTTCTCAGAATCTGGAAACCTTGGATATTGTTTCTCATCCATGCATGAAATGTTCTAGTAATCGTATAAAATTCCTTCAGGCCTCTAGTGTTGATGAGCTGCACAAGTGTAAAAGGTTTTTGTGAGACTGGGATCAATTATTTTCTCAATTATGAGAAGGTAAACAACAAGATAATATTAAATTGTATCTTTCATTTCTTTTATCCATTCATATTTTTTACCTTCCCATCTTTAGTAATATATTGGATATTGTGTAGTGTACACAAAGGCAAGGTGGTAATTATTCTCGATGATCAGTAGGTATAAGTCTTCTAGGCCTTACCTAGTAGCTAGGACTAAACATATAAGAGCTCAAGAGACCATAATAGTTGGTCTCCATCTTTGGTCCATACGATTGAAGAAACATTTTAGCTTTCATTAGCTCATGAAATGTGGTGATCTGAAATAATTTAATAGATGATATTTTCATGTATAACATACATTATTTTAGTTGATGTTGGACAAATTTATCTATTTCCCATGCTTTTCGACTGTGGATACAATGATAAATAAGAATCCCCTCTTATGTCCTGAATAATACAGGCCATGGGAGGAGATGCTTCATTATCATTGTCCTCATAGTCGACAAGTGTGTGAAGTACATAAATTAGTGCAACATCAACTTAAATAATATACATTATCATGAAAATATTCTACTAAATTCTTTTAGATATCCACATTTGTTGAGCTAATGAAGGTAAAAATAATTGTTAGTAATATGGACTAAAGATGGAGAGCAACTACGATGGTCTCTTGATCTCTGTTATCTTTAGTGTACGATATCATCACAATTACAATGACTATTTTTTCAGACAATGTAGACCATTGAAATTTCTATTAGGATGTGACAAGTATACCATCAAAAAATTTGTAAGATTGCAAAAAATTTTACGACCGCATGCAGAACCTTCGACAGGACACATTGTTGGCTTACGATGGACCACATCTGTTAGAAATGTTGTTAGACATCGACGAGGACTATCAGAGCCTCTTCTTGTTTGTGAAAATAATTGTGATGGTATGTTGTACCTTTGATAGGACATGCATACAGACTCTGATAACTCTTGTTGTCGGTATATGAGGATCATTTTGATAATTTCTATGCTATTTTTCTAATGATTTTCAAGATTTTCGATGACATGTGGCATTGGAAAATACCCCATTTGTATGGTGCATTCTGACATGGGGATTGTAAAAAAGGTTTCAAAATTGCAATGGCTATTTTTGGCAATAGATTTTTTGATGAAATTATACCGATGATGGTTTCTATTATAATTACGATAGAGAGCTTTGAAATGGCCATCGGAAAATGGCCTCGAATGTACTAGTGAACATCAATTATGACTATCAATTATGAAAGGATATGCCAATTTATATAGTTGGTAGGATGACAAAGTCAAGTTTTACAAAATTATCTTACACTAAACAAGGAGTTTTGGAGTTAGTGAACACTAACCTATGTAAAACTATGAGAACACAAAGTTATTATGGTGATAGATATTTCATTTTATTTTTTGATTATTATTCAAGAATGATGTTTGTCATGTTTTAAAAATAAAAAATTTATGCCTTTCAAATGTTTAAGTGGTACAAGGAAAGAGTTTAAAAGTAGTATGGAAGAAAGTTGAAGTGTCTGAGATTTGATAGAGGAGGTGAGTTTACATTTGATGAGTTTAAACTTTTCTACAATGAACATGGAATAAAGAGACAAATTTTTGCACCAAGGACACCACAACAAAATGATATAACAAAGAGAAGAAACAAATCCATTATTGATTGTGCAAGGACACTAATGATTGAGAAGGGTGTATCTCAAATATTTTGTAGAGAAGTAATCATCTCTAGCTTATACACTAAACCAAGTACAACTAAATAAAGGTACAAATAACACTCCATATGAAATCTATTGTGGTCACAAACTAAATGTAAGTTATTTCAAAATATTTGTCCAAGTGGATGTTACATTCTAAAGGATGATAGAAACAGAAAGTTTCATCATAAATGTGATGAAGGAATATTCTAAGGATATTCTACAAAGAGAAAGGCTTGCAAGTGCTTAAACAAGTCTACTAATAAAATTGTAGAAAGTTCAAGTGTAAGGATTGATGAATTTGTAGAGAAAAATGATAAAGACAAAAAAAAGGAACCTGAGGACTATCAAATATTTGTATATGTTCAAACTAAAGTTCTTGATACCTTTCCTATACTAAAAATCAAGGAGCAAGCTAAATAGAGAGAGCCACGACTGAATGCTGAAAATGAAGAACTTTCACTACCTATTGAGCCTGTTCTATCCAAAAATGTGAGAAGACACCATTCACCAAGAAATATTATTGGAGACAAGAATGATGGAGTTATGAAAATAAGTAAGTTAAGAGATAATAAATGTTTAATCTCTGAATTTGAGCCAAGAATGGTGAAAGATGCATTAGAAAATGAATATTGGGTTAAAGCTATGAAAGAAGAGATCCATCAAAATATAAAGAACAACACTTGGACTTTGGTACTGAGACCTAAAGATAAAAATGTTATTGGTAGTAGGTGGATTTTTAGAAATAAATTGAATGAACATGGATATGTGATTAGAAATAAAGTAAGAATGGCTTGGAAAGGGTATGCACAAGAAGAAGGTATTGATTATGGTGAGACTTTTGCACCTAATGCTAGATTATGAGTAAGAATTCTACTACCTTATGAAGCTTATAAAGGACTTAAAGTTTATCAAGTGGATGTTAAGTCTGCATTTCTTAATGGTATTCTTGAAGATTAAGTCTATCTTGAACAATGTAAATGATTTATTGAGAATACTAACAAGGACATGGTATGTAAACTGCACAAGGAACTAGATATGGTTTGAAACAAGCACCCCAAGCATGGTATGAAAGGTTACATTCATATTTCATTAAGATTGAATTTCTAAGAACAATTGAAAACAAAAATTTGTATCTGAAATGTGATAGTAATGATAGGATTTTGATTGCTAAAATATTTGTTGAGGACATTATATTTAGAGGAAATAACACATTATGAAGATATTTTTCTAAGGAGATGAGAAAGGAATTTGAGATGTCCATGATAGGAGAAATAAAATTATTCATTGGACTACAGATTCAACAAGTTAAAGATGGGATCTACATCAAATAGTCAAAATACATCAAGGAGATCCTAAAGACATTTGGTATGGAAGATTCACAACTAGTTGGAATATCGATGGCTACTAGTTGAAAACTATCAAAAGAAGATGAGTCAAAGGAAGTAAATGAGATACTCTACCAATCAATGATTGGTAAGATACAATATCTTGTACATAGAAGACCTAATATTTCTCATGGAGTAGGTATTGTTGCAAGGTATTATTCCAATCCAAAGGAATCACACATGTCTACAGTCAAAATAATATTTAGATATCTGAAAGGTATAAAAGACTTTGGTCTACTATACAAGGAAGAAGGAGATTTTAATATGAAGATTTACACTGATACTGACAAGGATGAAAACATTGCTAATAAGAAAAGTAAAATTGGAGGATCTTTCTTTTAGGAGAAAGATTAGTGAGAAGGGTGAGAAAGAAAAAAAAGTTGTATATCACAATCTACTAGAGAGCCATGGTATATAGCATTAGGTATGAATTGTGCAAACATTGTATAGATCAAACAGGTACTTGAAGTTATACACAAGGAGATTACTAATCCAGTTACTATTTGTTGTGATAATGGGTATGTGCAAGATCATGAGGGGCCAAAAATTGGCGATGTCAGTTCAAAATTTTGACAATGTAGCTGTCGACTTTTTTTTCACCCAAATTTGATAAAACAAAAAGGGTATCTTAAGGAGATTATCAGCTTTCTACCAATGTAATTGCTGTCAAATTTTGAATTCAGTAAGTAATTATTAGTTATTTTCTAATTGAGCTACCTCTATAGTGCTGATTTATATACTGATTAAAAAATGACTATAACTTTCAGATGGTATAACATTTTTGAAATCCCAAAAATGTGTCACATTCTATGCTTCACCTACTATAAGGAAAAAAAATTAAAATTGAATTTTGTAAAGTTTTGAATGAGTTAAGGTGGTCAGACACAGGAGTTTTTTAATTCTGGAAAGGTTGTAGCAAAAAATTCATAATTAATTATTTTTTTGGAATAAAATTACAAAAAAATATGCATCACATTAAGGCATGAGTCTAGTAATTATATATAAAATCTTATAATAAAATATTATCATTTGATTATGATTAAGGTGGTCAGACATACACCTACTTCTTATTTTTTTCCTAAAATTTTTGTACTGCTGCATTGAAATCTATACTTTTCACCAATCATACTAACTTTTTTTCAAAAAAGGCCTAGTAGTTTAGAAACTAAATTCAATTTTCTATAGATTCTATTGTTACAACTTTTTGATATTAGGTTCATATCTAGTTGAAATTTTCACGTCAAGTTAACTAACCCTGATTTGCTAATTTTCCATTGCCACTTAAGGGCATAGTTTGGCCCCTCAAGATCTTGCACATACCCTAATGCAAGTTCTATCGACATATAAAAAAAGTCGATGATGTATTTGAAGAACAAGCACATTTCTATCAAGTATCATTACTTGAGAGAACAAGTTCAAGACAAGTATGTGATTTTGGAGTGTGTGAATTCAAAGGAGTAGATAGAAGATATATTCACCAAGCCACTACCAAAAGATGCTTTTGAGTAATTATGGGTTATTCCTGTGTGTGCAATTTTAACACCTTCATGAAATTAGGATAATCAACTACAATTCTAAGAAAATACAATACAAATTTAAGCTAAGAATTGAAATTAACATCCATGACATCTCATGGTTCTCTATCTAACTTGGTAAGTAGAACTCTCAGCCTATTCTCTACTAGTGACAAATCTAGAATGAGAAATATGATACTACAATTCTTAATCTATCTCTCAAATCTCAAATGTGATACAAAATTCAATTCAAAATGCTCTCAATTGCTCATAAATTTCCTATAATGATGATGCTTTTCACTTTAATTCTATAGTATATTATTGCTCTCAAAATGACTCTTATTTATAGTAAAATCCCAAGGGTAGTGGTTAGAGTTATTTAATCATGATTTAGCTTTGGTTGAGTCAAAAAATTTACAATGTTTTTAAATGGGGGGACAATTTAAATGGTTGTCTCAAAGGTTTGGACAAAAAGACAAAATTGAGTGGTTGAGATTCAAAGTTGAAATGTGTGATTGAGATTCAACTATTTTGGAGTGATCCATGTGCTTTGTGTTCTCAATTCTCATTGGTTCCTCAATTTTTGTTGAAAGATATTAGGATTAATTAAATTTCATTAATTAATTAAATTTAGCCATGTGGTGTTGCACCCTTTTTTAGACATTGATCTTGTTAAGGTTTTTGAAAAATAGCTCATGCTAGCTCTATGCTCTGCTAGGGCATTTTCACCTTGCATCCATTTCTACAGTCCCATCCTTCGCACATACCGTAGTTATTATAGGAAATAGCCTAATATATATGGCTCCAGCCACTTCCCACCAAGTAGTTGATGTTGGTGCTGGTGTGGTTTCGCATAGCAATGGCACCGCCAAGCAAACACCCCTGCAAGTTTGTACCCAAAGTATTCCATGAGGTATCGCCCAACCTGATATTGTTTTACCCATTAATGAATTCAATGATGCATGCAATTGGCTTGAATCACACACCTTGATTGGCTATTTTTTGGGTCGCAACCCCCTTGAACATGTTCTCAAGGACTGGGTTGTGAAGAACTGGACTCCTCACAGAATTCACCTGGAAGGCATTCAGAGCCTTACCAAAGGCCTTTTTTTTTTTCTCTTTTCTAGCCCCTCCCATGTGGATGCTATCTTTGCCAAAGGTCCTTGGAATATTAGGGCCTCATTATTAATTTTTCAATGCTGGTCTCATGACTTCTCTATCTCTGATGACAAGAAGCTCAAGGTCCCAGTGTGGGTTGAGTTCCCTGGTCTTCCCTTACCTTGTTGGCCTTTCATGCAAGCCATAGCGCAGAAGCTCGGTAGGGTTATATGTCTCAAGCATGACCATTTTCTTAATCCGTGCCCTCACAAGATGCTCTGTGTTGAGGTTGACCTTTCTAGGGATCTCAAAGAATTCATAGAGATTCAGGTTGGTGATACCACCTTCATCCAGAAAGTGCTCTATCTTAATCTTCCCAATAATTTCAATCGGTGTCAATCCATGGAGCATAAGATTAAGGACTACCCTTTGGTAGTGCCTCGTACCAAGCCTCCTCCCAGGGATGCTAGTTCACAACTAGTTGAGGCTGGCAAGAAGGAAGATAGAAAAAAAGATGAATGGGTCACTGTCGGTCACCGTAACAAGCCCCACAAGCATCTTGTTTCAGCTCCCGCCTCCCATCCCCCACCTTCTGATAACATGGTTTTTTTGGAAACCCCTGTTATCGAAGTTTCAAACCCTATTGATTAGGGGAAAAATGTTTCCACCACCCAAGATTCCACTCTCCCAACCAACATGCCTTTCACAGCTATCGAAATTGTTTCTTCTAGCTCTTTCTATCACTCTCGTAGCCCTTCTGGGTGTGGTGAGACTAAATTCAATGGCATGCAAGACAAGCAGTGTAATATTTCTCTAGATTTTCCTGGGTCTAGTTTTTCCCTAGGATATTTGTCTAATAGCTTTAACTCCCTTGGGGACAAGGATGGAATGGAGGACACTGTTATTCCATGAAGTACATCTCATGGAATGTTCATGGGTTGATAGACCTACATAGAAAATATTCTGTTAGGGATTTCCATAAGTGATTTTCTCATCTAGATGTTTTATGCCTCCAGGAAGTTAAGATTTTTGGTTTCATGCTTGATGCTGCTTGTAAAGTTATTTGGCCTAAGAGCCTTGCTCTTTGTTCTCAGCACGAGGCTAGCCAAGGCAGAGTTGTTACTCTCCTCTCACCTTGTTGGCATTCCCTACTAGTTAGCCATGGTTTTGATCCAATGCAATGAGTTTTTTGGGCCACTTTCATCATTCAGAATCATTCCTTCGGCATAGCCAATGTTTATGCTCCCAATGATGCTGTTGAAAGATCTCACTTGTGGCATTAGCTTGTAGATGCTCTACCACCTACTACCTGGCTTGTTTATGGGGACTTCAATATTGTGAAGATGGCTTTTGAAAAGGATGGTTCTGTACCATTTTGATGGATAGCTAGTGAAAGATAAGTTTGGTACTACATGTGTAATAAATTAGGGCTTTTTGATCCCAATGTGGGCCATCATTGTTCTGATGGGGCCTAGCACACTTGGTCTAATTACAGGGCTTCTTCTAACATTATTCATAAAAGGCTTGATCGTGCCATGATCTCGACTAAATATTTTTTTTCCTTCTCTGAAAAGAAAGCCTTACCAGTCACTCCTCTTGTTGATGTGACCTTGTTAGAACACTTTCCCATCCAATTCAATTTTGTTTGGCAGACAGCTAAGGCTAGGCCTCCCACCATGCAATTCTACTTTAATACTTATGTCCTTCATCATCCTTCCACTATGGCCCACATTCATCAGGTTTGGAACCTTGAGCCTAGACCCACCCACTTGATAGGTTGGATTCAATGGTGGAATGATGCCATCAGGCTTACGACTCATTTCTTGTGCATTTATGGTAGGCAATTGGCCAACTATCATCACAGAGCCTATGATGTCAACACCAAAGCTTTGTGTGTTGTAACCAAAGCTTTAGCTTAGGACCCATTCAATCAAGATCCACAAATCAATCTTGCCAAGTTACGCCACTAGAAGCAAGTGGCTAATAACCATGCTACCAAAGGAGCCCAGATCAAAGCTCGGCTGCACTGGTTAAAGGTTGGAGACCAAGTCTCAAAAGAATTTTTTTCTGCCCTCCATCCTTGGCATACCAGTATGGGCATATCTAGAATCCGAGAAGGTCATTCCCTTTTCACGGAGCTTCTTGATGTTTTGCAAGCCTTTGTTCACCACTATGAACAAGTCTTTGCTACTCAGGGCCGCTCCCCTACCAGTGAGAAAGCCCTCATGGATTGCATCATAGTGGTTCCTCAGTGTGTCTCCCCTACTCAGTGGGTCTTTTGTGACAAACTAATTTCCTTGTAGGATCTTCGTGAAGCTGTGTTTTCCATGGCTGATGATAAAGCCCCTAGTTGTGATGGCTTTCCCTATGAGTTTTACAAAACCCTTTGGGATGCCATTGGTTCGGATCTCCACCAAGTCTACCTGGAAGCCTTTCATACCCAATCTCTTGGGGATATCATTAACCAAGGGAATATCAAGTTCATTCCCAAAATTGGGGATCCTAAGGTCATTTGTAACTGGCGGCCCATCACTTTGCTCAATGTCTCATACAAGATCATTACGAAAGTGCTGGCTCTCAAGATCTGACACATGCTTCCAAAAATTGTTCAGCCTAAGCAAACAAGGTTTATTAAGTCAAGATTTATTCTTGACAACATCATTTCTATTTGGGAAGGTATGGAATGGGCTCGTAAGTCTCACCAGAAAGGATTTTTTCTCAAAATTGATTTTGCTAAAGCTTATGATCATATTGAATGGCATTTTATCCTTGGCATGCTTCATGCTATGGGTTTTGGCCCAAGATTTCTTCAATCTATGTAGATGCTCTTCAATAATGCCTCCACTTGCATTACCATCAATGGCCACTATTCTTCCACCTTTGGGCTTTTCTGTTCCATTTGGAAGGGTTTCCCTCTAGCTCCAGCTCTTTATGTGTTAGCAGCTGAAGGGTTTGGCTATATGCTTGCTCACTCCATTTCCTTGGGAACTGTTAGGGGAATCTCCTTTTTGGATTCCTCTCAACAAATTTTCAATGGCCATTTCATCGATGATTCCTTCCTCACTCTGGTAGAGGATGAAGATAATATCTAGGCAACCTTGCAGTGTTTAGACACTTTTTGCTTGGCTTCTGGCTCAACCATCTAGTGGTACAAAACCATTTGTTATAGATAGTCAGCTCTTCCCAAGCCTCCCTGGCTTTCTCAGTTTGGCTGGACAAGAGTTCAACATGGGGAGATATTCTGGTTCTTAGGTATTCCCTTCGCTTTTCAAGGCAATCCTACTTATCTATGGAATGCATTTCTTGCTAAGATTGAAAAAAAGCTTACCTACTGGATCATGAAGCTGCTCTCCCTCATAGGAAAATTCTAGATCTGCTCCAAAGTTCTAGCTGCTACACATGTTTGTTACTCCTCTTGTTGGCCCCCTTCCAAAGCCTCCTACAAATGGATCAAGAAAATTCTTTAGGATTTTCTCTGGGCCTCTGGCATTGATCACAAGGGCTTTCATAGAGTTGCCTGGGACTTTTGTTTCCTTCAAACATCCTTTGGTGGGCTTGGATTAATTGATACCCAGAAGCAAGGGCATGCCCTTTGTGCCAAGTGGGTTGTGCGGTGCCTCATAGGAAATCAATCCTAGAAAATTCTACTTCATCACTGCATTTCCTTAGGCTTTCCTCTTCACAAGCCTACCTGGAAGGGGATTTTCTTTCAAACCCTAGTGGTTATGAGGCAGCCTGTCTAGATCTAGGGTACTTTTGTTACCAAAAGTATTTGGGAAGCTTGGGAGTTTGTCAAGCCATGGCTTTGGTGGGCTGGGAATGGATTTCAAGATGGTCTTTCTTTCAACTAGTAGAACATTTGGTGGTCTCCTCTTTTTTCCTAGCAAGGGATTCCTCTTGCCAGAATTCAAGGGGTTAGTGCTCTTCAGTTTCACAAGCATGACATTCAAACCCCCAAGGATGTTTTCTCCAGAGCCACTATGAAGCTTTGATCTTGGGATGATCTCCAAGTTTAGTTTCGGCTCATCTGCCCAGATCATTAGACTTTTGACTTGCTAGTTTCTGCCATTCCGCCTCACCTCTTGCACAAGCTGGGAATTCAGTCAGTCAGACCATGGTGGAAAGAATAGAAGTGGTATCCTACCACTCCTTTCACCAGTTACAAGCCTAAGCTTGGGTATTCTTCGCTTATGCTTCATTTTCCCATGATTGATTCTCTCAACCACTGTTGGCATCTTTCTTCTTCTCAGAAGAGTTGGGGTTGGAGATTTCACACTATTTGGGATTTTGTTACTGAGCCTAAAATTTCTCATTTTTCCTGGTGTTTGTTATACCAGGGCTTACCATTGGAAGCTAGACTTTGGCATATGGGGGTTCCTAACCCTAAATTCCCTTTTTGTGGTCACTCAGAGATGCTCATGCATATTTTCTAGTTTTGTCATCGTGCCCAAAACTACTAGAGTTGGATTCATGACTTTTTTACTCCCTTCAAGCCAGAGCCCTTTTCTTGGCATATGGCTCTTCTCGGTGACTCTCCTAGAATGCCTTCCCAGTTCACCTAGATATGGCATACTTTTAGATTGGAAATTTTGTTTACTTTGTGGACATATAGAAACACTATGCTTTTTTCTCACAGTTGTCAGGATTATCATGTTTCACTTTTTGATAAAGCTTGTATTTGTAACAATGTAATGATGCAAATCCAGGTGCAAGTAGACAAGGTGGCCTTGGAGGTTGCCCACTTACAGGAGTTGCCCCAACACTGGGGTAATGCCCCTTGCACTATTTCTTGGGTGCCTCTAGATTCTCTCTCAGTTGGTCGTACGCCACCCAGGCATCGACCTCGTAGCCAGAGCTCATTTGCTAGACACTCCAAGAATCCATGAAAATGGTGTCACCGCTCCACCTCCCCTCCTCCTCAGAGGGATGCTGGTTCTAGGTGGCCTCCTGTGCTCACTTCCACTACTGCTACTTTTCCTCGGCCTTCAGCCTCTGCTCCTGATAATCAAGGAAAGTTCCCTTTCCTAGCGCTGGCTATCTGACCCTGGCGGGAGGAAGGAGAAGTTGAAAAAGAAGATCCAGAAGATGGCTAGGCCATTTGTGATCAAACTCCTGGGCCCAATGTCTGGGGCAATCCAAATGATAAAGATCCTCCTCCCTCTTCTATTATTACTCTCGCAGCCTGAGGGTTTCTAGTTTTATAGTTTTTTTTATGAATAGTTATTTATTTCTAGCCTAAGTGTCATGTGAACTTGCGGGGTGATTCTTTCCCCTGACCCTTTTTTGTGAATATTGTACTTTAATATTTATATTAATAGTGAAGGCCTCTATTCATCAAAAAATTTAGCCATGTAAGGGAATAGGTTCATTTTGATTTTTGATTTAAAACTATGCAATTAATTTATTAAAATCAATTATATAGTGTTTTTGGTCCCTTTAAGCTTTTATTTAATTATTTAATATCATTATTTGATTTTTACTTTGATTTAAATGATTTTGTCCAATTTGATTAATAAATGTCCATTTTAAATTGATTTGACCCATTTTGATGAGAATTAGAGCATTTTGTTGATATTTTGCACTTTGATGATTTTAAAGCACTTGCCCAGTTTTTGATGTCTACAAATGCCCCTCTTTGGATTACTGTGTGTAGCACATTGATTCAAAGAATTTTATGTATTGACTATTGATTTGATACTTGATCAATAGATTGATATGCCTCCCTGATATGAAATCCTGATATGAAAATTGATATGATAATATGATACATCACTCCCCACTAATATTAGTTCAAAATTTTAATGCCCTAGATTTGATGATGTTTGATGTCTATTTGATCCTCTTATGATTGTGTGTGTGAATTTTGTACCTAGCTGTAGACACAACACTTCAGTAAAATATTAGAGGTTAGCAAAAATCAAAATATACAAATAAGAACAATATAGCTAACCAGGTGATTTACTGCCTTCTAGTAGGTGCGAGTATAGTATTCTTAGATTAGACTAATATTAGTGACAATGCAACACCTAAACGAAGGATTTAAATGATGAAAGCAATAAAATATGAATGCAAAATAATCTATTTTTATTTTATTTTTGATGCGATAAGATGAGAAAAACTGATAATAAATTAATCTAAATGGATTGAAATGATATGCAAATTAAGCTAACAATGATATGAAATATGAAACTAGAATGAATTGAAAACAAGATTGATCTCACAAAATGCTGATTCACAAGAAGCTTGATGAATCCTCTGATGTCAATTTGCCAGAGTAAGTATACAAATTTTGTGGATGATTTGTAAAGAGTTGAGCCTTGATTTTATAGAAATCCAGGGCTTGAGGGTGCATGGAAAAAGTCATAAATCACTCTTGATGAACTCGGGTTGATTTTTGATTTAACAAGAAATTAGAAATAGATAACTCATAAAATCATGCAAAATCATGCAAGAACAACTTTTTACCTCAAATCAGAAGTTTAGATCAACTTTGAACTCAAAATAGATGTTGAGTTTTGAAAAGATAACAACTTGAATTGATTTTATGATTTAAAGTTTAACTACTCTTTGAATGTGCACAAATAATCATGAATTAATTAAATAAATAAAGTGATTTAACCTCAACTTAACTGATTTTTGAATTTGAAACAATTGATTTATGGGTTAATCAATTATTTTAATCAAACTTTTATTCAAAACTATATTATTAAATATTGACAACTTGGATTTAATAAATTAAATAAATATTTAATCAATTATTCGTAGGAGATTTGATTTATTGTCAAAATTAAATAATATAATTAGGAATAAATAGAATTAAATCTAATTAAATAATTAAGTGGCAGAATTAAATTAATTAATTAAATATTCATCATATTCAATTAATCAACTTTAGGATAAATATGATTTATCGCCAAATAATATTTAAAGTAATTGATTTATGGGTTAATCAATTATTTTAATCAAATTTTATTCCAAAACTATAATATTAAATTTGACAATTTAATTGAATCAATTAAATAAGAATTCAATTGATTATTTTTAGCAAATTTGATTTATTGTGAAATAAAACAATATTAATTAGGAATAAATAGAATTAAATCTAATTAAATAATTAAGTGGCAGTATTAATCTAATTAATTAAATATTCATCATATTTAATTAATCAAATTTAGGATAAATGAGATTTATCACCAAATAATTATTAAATTAAGAGTAATTAGGATAAATTAGGAATATTTCTCGATGCAGAATTTAGGATAAAATCAATTAGGATTCAATAATGTGTAGATGTGCCTTAGGTTAGGACTTTGATGTCGATTTGGTTCGAATTGAAGATGTAGGAGGTTAATGAACCTATAGCCCATTTTTGGGGTATTACATTTTGCCCCTCTTTGAATCACTGTGCAAAGCGTAGTGGTTCAAAGAATAGTCTGTGTGTGATGTACGTATGAAACTGATTTGAAAGATTTGAAAAAGAGATATCGACCCAGGCCCAGAATGACCAGGAATCAAGATGATGCTAGCTATATCAACAATGATCCAGTGATTACGAAAAAATGCCAAAACACCTGATTCTAAACCTTATGATTGCGAAGAAGTGAGTGACCGATTCCAGACCTCAATGTCCTTGTATGAATCATATTGGTATCACATCCTGAATCCATCAGTTATGAAGAACCAAGGAAATAACACTAATGAACTGATGGTTATGAAAAGTTAATATAGTTTACAAGATAGATTTAGGATACTAGATGAATCTGATATGCCCCAAGAATCAATAAATTTTCCCCAAGCGACGAGGACTTTAGATGAATTAGCAAGTAGACATGGTTGTTGTCTTGATTACTGAGGAAAGATTGATTTTTAGATTTAGATTTGATTGATGTGCAATACCATGACCCCTTTGGGATGAAAATCAAAATTTGACAAGAAAAGTCAATGTTATATAGTTTAAAATTAGGTTAATTAATTTGAGAAGTGGTTATACATGTTTGAGAACATGTTCTGCATCGTTGGGAGGTCCTGGAGACCAAGTTTGACTAGGTTAAACCATAAGTTGACCATAGTTGACCATGTTGAAATTTTGATAGTTTGATGTAAGATAATTAGTTAAGTTGAATTCTGGATTTCTTTGATGATTGAAGGTTGATTATGCAAGTAGTGAATAATATAAATGATCTCAGATTTTGATTTTGATCCCAAAAAAGGATTCTACTTGCTATTTTGTTGGAGGAACCTTCATGTGAGATTCAACTCTTATGATATGTTTTTAGCATTTTTGAAGAATCGTTTAAGCATTTAAGTTTAATTCAATAATTTGTGAGATCATGCAATCATGCAAAGTGCAAAATGAAATGCAAACCTAGGACCTAGGACCTAGGACCTAGTCACTGATCATGTGTCGATTTGTTATCATCATTGAACTTTTTAGGTAACCGGATAAATCAATACAATGCCCACTAGTTATGAAACCATAGACATATGACTATCGATTTGTATGTGTAGGAATCAATACAACACCCACTGGTTAGGAAACCATGGACATATGAATATTGATTTTATTTTTAGAATGTTGGATTAGATATAAGCACCAAGGTACAAATGCTAGGATGACCTGAATATCATGTCCATTTTGATATAGCAATTTGTATAAGCATCAAAACATAGACGTCGTGATGACCAAAATACACCTTGCATACAAACACATCAAACAGTCAAGAGATCATTCTAAATCCAATGTGAACTACCCATAGTGACTCTTTATCATTCACGTCCTTAGGTAAGATCACATTTCACAATAGGAGAAAGAACTCACCCAAAAAAGACAATAGTTAGATCAAACTTCCTTGAATTTTATAGGTATCAATGGTCAAGGTATGCATGGCCATCCAATTTGAGATAGAGGCTCTTACAGTCGGACACCATTTCAATCCAAAATTTCCAAAGTTGTTAGATTTTCACATACAAGAAGAAAACAAAGAAAAGATTATGCCCACACTCGTCACTCTCTAAATCTTTTAAAGGACATCATCAAAGAGCTCGTGGGAAAAAAATATGCAAAAATCTCAATGTGAATCAGTAAGCATACAAGGAGATAAAAGCATGTAAAAAGAATAGATTTTTTTTAGTTTGTGTTGATGTTTGATTGCGTTGTTGTATATACAAAATCCTTTTTGGAGACGAGACTGGCTGACTGACTCAAATGAAGCTTCAAAGGACTCTAACTAGATATGATACATCTAAGATACATTGGAGGTCATAGGATATGACTTTGATTGCCCCCAAGTGTTAAGCATTGATAGGATACAGACACTTGAGCTGATTGGTGTACAAATTGATTTTATTGAAATAAGGATATGCAGAAACAAACTGGGAAATATGTACAAAATAAAGAAAGACTGAAAGTTGGGAAAGACCAAGATTGCGCTGATAGAAGGAGCATTTTGAAACAAGTGGCGCCCATTTGCCAAGTTTTCACCATCTTGGCAAAGATTCTATTTTTGCTACCAAGGTGCCTGTTTCTAGGTTTTCACCAAGGCACTTTTCTTTTTCTCATTTTTTCGTATTTTTATTTTTCCCAATTTTTTTTGTCTTTTCATGATGGTTAAAGGTATCAAGGATGATTTGGTCTTTGAGATAGGAGAATAGGTTTTTATATCTAGATGAATCATGACCTACAATAGTGCAAATCATGCGGGTTTCAGAGGAGTCATATCCAGGATAAGATAGTGCTTCCACCAGGAACTCATAGTGTAGCTCATGTTCAGGCTACTGTAATAAAGTAGATAATGTTGCCATTGCATCGGCAACCTTATTCTCTACTCTAGGTATTTGCTCAAATGTGATAGATATGAAATACTTCTTTAGATCATCTACCATTCTCTTGTATGGCACGAGCTTTTCATCTTTAGTTTGGTACACATCATTGACTTGATGGATTACAAGTTGTGAGTCTCCATGAATGTGTAATTATATTACTCTCCACTCAATTGCCATTTTCATGCCATTAAGAAGGGCTTCATATTCAGCAATATTGTTTGTGCAAGGAAACTTTATTCTAAATGCTTTTAGGATTGAGTATCCTTGAGGAGTTATGAACAATATGCCTACTCCAAATCCATTCTGTGTATAGGAGTCGTCAAAGAATAACTGCCATTCTCTAGAAGAAAGATTCATGATAGAGGAATTTGGGAATTCCATTTGCATTGGTGTATCATCAAATAAAGGTGCATCTGCTAATTGATTAGAAATAACCTTTCCTTTAATATCTTTTCTTTCAACATATTCAATGTCAAATTCACTTAAGAGCATGACCCATTTGGCTAAGCTACCGGTGAGGGAAGCTTTGCTTAGTAGGTACTTTAGTGGATCAATCTTAGATACTAAATGTGTAGTATGATCCAACATATAATGTATAAGTTTTTGTGATGCAAAGACCACAGCTAGACAAGCTTTCTCAATCATTGAATAGTTCCTTTTGTATGCCACCAATGTTCTACTAATATAGTATATAGCTCTTTCCTTCTTGTTCTCATCATACTGTGCAAGCAATGCCCCCAGTGATGTATCTGTAGCGGAGACATATAAGATCAAAGGCTTCCCTTGAATGGGAGGCATCAAGATAGGAGGATTTGATAGATATTTCTTGATATGATTAAATTTCTTTTCACATTCATCGCTCCATGCAAAGGTCATACCTTTATGTAATGTCTTTGTAAAAGGTTGTGATATGTCTGCTAGTTGAGATATGAAGCATATAATAGATTGAATTGTACCTTGCAATGTCCTCATTTGACTGATGTTCTTGGGAGGTTTCATCTCCATTATAGCCTTTACTTTAGTTGGATCAACTTTAATGCCCTTCTTTGAAACTATGTATCCTAAGAGCTTTCCAGAAGTGACACCAAAAGCACACTTCTTAGGATTTAGTCCAGGACTAAATTTTTCCATTCTATCTAGTATCCTTCTCAAGTCATTTAGATGTTCAGCTCTAATCATAGATTTTGCTAACGTATCATCAACATAATCCTCCATAGTCCTATGCATCATGTCATGAAAAATAGAAGTCATAGCTCTCTGATATGTAGCACCAGCATTCTTAAGCCAAAATGGCATGACATTCTAGTAGAAGGTACCCCATGCACATGTAAAAGTAGTTTTCTCTTGATCCTCTGGAGCAATTTTTATTTGATTATATCCAAAACAACCATCCATTAAAGAATACATCTCAGAGGCTGCAGTCATGTCTACTATCATATAAATGTTAGGTAATGGAAAATCATCCTTAGGGAATGCTTTGTTTACATCTCTGAAATTAGTGGACTCTTTTTTATTTGTCTGGTTTAGAAATAGGATAAATCCATTCCACATAATCAATAACTTGGATAAATCCGGCTTTTAGGAGCTTCTCTAATTCAACTTTTACCAAGAGTGCAGCATGTGGATTCATCTTTCTCAATGTTTGCTTAACAGGTTTAACATTTGGAGCTATAGATAAATGGTGCATTATAAGATCAGGATATAACCTTGGCATATCTAAATATTTCCATGAAAAGTTGATCTTCTTCTCTATTAGGAATGTTGTAAATTTTTTCTTTTCTTCCTCTGATAAAGATTGTGCTACATGGATCAACAGTGGTTCTTTTACTGTTCCCAAATTGATAGATTGAGTGGGATCAATTAGAACTAGAGATCTATCCAATAAATGACTCAGAAGGACATCAAATATCTCATCCTTACGTGCCTCAGAGAGGTTTTCATCTTTTAATACATCTTTTATTTTTACTTTTGTAGGTTCTGAGACTGCCACAAAGTGGTTTTCTCTCTCAAAACTCCTCTTTTTATTCTTATTCTTATTTTTCTGACTAAGATACTTGATGTTTGACTCCATCATGCTAATGCTTGATTTACTGATGGAAGTCCTCATAGGCTCAACTGCATGTAGGTAACAAGCATGGGCATAGTCATTGGGAAAGGTATAAATACCTTGGTTCAAGTTGGTGGATGTTATGTCAAGAAGGTCAGGGCATTGGATAGTCAAAGTGGTGAAAGATTGGGAAAGAGTGTTTATGGATATGGATCTTTCATCATTGGTCCTAACCCAATGCTTGAGTTTAAAGGTGATATTACAACTTAAGACATTCAATTCATGAATAGGCTCGATGTCATTGTGGAAATCTATGTTAGCCATCAGTGGATCAGACTTAAGAAGTTCATCATTTTGCTCTAGACTTACGTTAGGTTGAGGTGCATATTGGTGAATAACATCAACATGCTTTTTTGTAATAAGTTCATCTACTTCTAGAATGACTCCCCATTCATAGTCATTTGATTCATCTTCTGTTTCTTCATCTAGACCTCTACGAAATCTAAGAACATGAGTAAAGTTAGGATGAATACCCCAAAAAGGGTTACCCTTAGATTCTGATTTGAATTCATACTCATAGGAATCTATCTCAGAATAACTACCACCTTCCTCTTTTTGATTGCCTTCAAGATTAGCCGCTTCTTATGTTGCAACTATCTCTTGCTCTATAGTAGGTTCTTGTGTTTCTACTACATTAATTCCTTTTATTGGATCATCTTCAGCTTCAAGGAGGTCTTTTATTTCTTTAGGAAGATGCTCATAAGGAATGAGCTCATCAGTGGTGTCTGAATCATCACTATCAGATTGTTCAGTTATTTCCCCCTTTAGTTGATTTGCTATGGAACGCTCAATTTTTTCTAGAACATGTGGGGAGTTCTTGCTAAGACAAAAAGGCTTCTTCGTGTATCCTAGACCTATTGTATTCTTGTTTTCTTGGCCATGATGATCAAGAGGCAATAGAAAGCCTTTACCCTGTAGTCCTAGAGGTCCTTTTCCTTTATATCCCATCTTTGTAATCAATTTATCCCCTGGGCCATATGACTTAGACGGGATATTCGGTATTTTAGCATCACATTTTTGGACAACTTGATATTTAGGTTCATCTTTGTTATCCATGTGAGCACAACTTCATCCTCTTCAAACTCCTTTTTAGATACTTGTTCTGCAGCAAAATTTCCTTTATATGCTTCAAGAGGCTCTTTAAATTTGAGCTTGGACTATTTTAGAGTTTGTCCATAAGACTTAGGAGAGATAGGGAGAGATGTCAAAGATAAGATTGGCTCTATAGTATATTCTCCCATACCATTTTCTTTTATTTTAACCTCTTTAGCAATGTCTTCCATCTTGGAGGTTGAAGCAACGTCTAGCTGTTTAGTGGAAGATTCTCTATTATTGGGAACAAGTTTATCTGCACTCTCTTTCAAGGTATTTCAAGTTGTATATAGATCAACTAGATTTGTCACCTCAACTCCTTCATAAAAAAAATTTCAAACACTGATGGAATGTAGAGGGAATGGCTTTCATGTCATGTATCAAAGGTCTTCCTAGGAGGATATTATAAGCCAAAGGTAGATCAAGAACTTGACATATAGTATCTCTGATGACAAGACCTACTTTGATAGGTAGGACAATAGTTCCCTTAGAAGATCTTTATTTCTCATCATATGCTTTGATAGTTATCTTCTTCCTCAGATCAATGGCCATTTCTGAAAATAACAATTGTGTAATCAAGCTAAAATAACAAATGTTTAGGCTAGCGCCTCCATCTATCAACACACGTTTGACACGATGGTTTTGGATCAAGGCTTCAATATGCAAAGGCTGGTTATGCAGATGACTCAAGGAGTTATCATCTTCCTCTAAAAAGGAAATGTATTGTGGAGACATGAGATGACCAACCATAGTTTGGAATCTATCTAAATCAAGGTCATCAGGAACATTGGATCTGAGAAGAGCTTTGTCTAGAATGGATCTATGGGCTAGAGATATCTGAAGCAACTCAAACATGGAGATTTTAGCATTTTTGTGCTGGATTTGTTGGATAATATTGTATGAAGTAGGCCTCGTGTCTTTAGGATTTGAAGATGTAGATGTAGCCTTCTATTTAGAAGCATATGAAAGATTGAAAGGAACCTTAGGGACATTTGATGAATCTAGTGTTTGTCCTTGTAGGTGTGCTTGAGCTTGTGATCGAGTAACTGCATTAGCTAATTGATTATCTCTATCTCTTCTTACAATTGTGATGACATTGCAATGCTGAGATAGGCATGGTTCAACCATATTGATAACAACATTGTTTCCTGAGTAGGCATAATTGACTTTAGCACCCATATTAGGTTGAGAAGAAGAATCTTCTTTACCATGTTTAGGAAATGGTTCTGTGAATGTTGTATGATTGTTATTTCTCTTATGATTGTCAATCGTGATGTCACCATTATCAATTTTGTCTTGTATAATGTGCTTCAAGTGAATACAGTTATTAGTCTTATGACCTTTATTGCAATGGAATTCATAGAAATCATTCTCTCTCCACCATTTTGGTTTAGGTTCTGGATCAAAGACTTTCATCTCAGGAAAGTAGATGATTTTGTTTTCCAATAGAGTTTTCATAGCAGATTCCAAGGATTCTCTAAGAGGAGTGAATTTGTGATTAGGATCTATAGCCCAAGGTTTGTAATCATATGAATTTTTTTTGGAATATGTGGCTTTGGCTTCAGAAGTTTTGATGGCTTGGGTACCAATAGTAAGATTGAAAGTAGGTGCCTTAGATGTGGCATAGATATTATCAACAAGGCCATCTGTGACAATGCCTTTATTCTTGTTCCAATTTTTGTTCTTGTCCTTAGAACTAGATCTAGATTCATACTTGTTTTTTTTGAAGTGATATGTCTCCTTTTTGCACAAGTACTTTCTCAATTTTGATCGCATTATCTACCATCTTGTCAAAAGATGTATGATTTTGCATTTGTAAAGGGTAGTTGATTTCCAGAACAAGATTGTTGATGAAGATTTCAAGCTTCTAAGTTTATGGAATAGGTCTAGCATATAGAGAAAATTTCTTCCTCCACCTCTTGAGAAATGTCAGGTATGGTTCTTCTGGATATTGTTTCAGATTGTAGATGTCAATCATGGTGACTGGATGTTGAATATTGTAGGAGTATTATTGATAGAATAGTTTGATTAACTCCTCAAAAGTTTTGATAGTAGCAGACATTCTTGAGAACTAATGAATGGCTACTCCTCCCAAAGATCGAGGGAAAAGATGCGTTAAGTAGGTTGGTTCATGCATAAACTCCATAGATTGAGTATAGAATTCTCTGACATGATATTGAGGGTCAGAGTTTCCATCATACTTATCATATTTAGGCATCTCCACTCTTTTAGGGAATGGCAGCATGTACAAGTCTTTATCAAATAGAAAAGGACATAGAACCTCCATGGAGAACTCTTTAGGTTCCTTTTCTTTCCCAAGTTTGTTAAGTTTGACTTGCATGGCATCCATCTATTTCATCATAGCCATGATAGGAGTTTCTTCCTCATGTGTAATGATATCTTCCACATTAAAGTTTGGAGGAAGTTTAGCTCATTGATGAGCTAACTCTAGAAAGTATGCTTCTCTATCTTCCTTCAAGAAATGTTTCATCATTCTTTTGAAGTCATCATCATTTTGATATCGAACAATTTCAGAAGATGTAAGTTCTCGATCCATACTATGTTGAGATTGGTGTCCTTGAGACCTATGATGTGTTCCTCCGTGAGACATGTTAGGAGTTTTAGGGCTCCCTGGTTTAGACTGAGGTGGGGTTTTTTGATTACCTCCGTGAGTTGATGGAGGGGGTACATAACTAGTTTTCAATTGAAAATTTCCAAGACCGTCATCTTCGTAAAGACCAAAATTGTAGAGTTGTTCAAGAGTTGGGGCCTAGAGAGTATTCAGAGGTATTGTATGGGATACCTCTCCATATTTCTTGTGTGACGAAGCTTTGGTTTCCACCATTAACCTTGGGTGAAGCCAAAGAATAAGATGAAGACAACTGAAGAATGAATTGATTCTAGAAGATCAAACGATGCAACCTTATAAAGATTGAAGTGATTAAAGAATAGATCGGATGTAATTGAAGGATATCATGCCATAGTAGTGTGGGTAGATGCCCAATAGATCACGGGCATGAGCTCACAACACTTAGCCATTTAGTAAAAAGATTGAATTTTGAAGATAATTTTGACACAAGATGAAAAAGACTCAAATCGATAAATCAGAAGGCTAAATCAGACTCAAGTGACCACTTTAGGAAAATGAATGTATTCATTATAGGCTCTGCTCTGTTCCTGACACAATGATTTGTTTGACAGATTCTGGAAATAGGCTTTAAAATTGGATTTCTGACAAATTTGCCCAATCTCTAAGAGCTTTGACTTTGGCTTTGATATGAGTTTTGAAATTTTAGGATGACTTTTGACACCAGAAAGGATTTTTGCTTTTGATTTGCAATTTTTTCAGTTTTTAGTACCAGTTTGTTCACAAATTTTTCTATCCAGTTTTTGAAGATCTATGTAAAAGTTTGTCTCAAGTAACCAAGAAGATATCAAGCATGCAAAATAGCAAGCAAGGGAAGCAAACAATCATCTAAAAAAAATGAACAAGGGTAGAAGAAACCTTGCGCATGAACAAGCAATAGTGACTTATTGTGCTAATCCCTAGAAGTGCTAATTGGGTATGTTCCAAAAAAAATTTCAATAACGCACATATTCCTAGAAAAATAAAAAATTTGGCCTCACTAGGGTTTGTAGTAATGGTCTAACTCTGCAACTTTTGTGATCTCAAGAGGGTGAACTCCAATTCAGGTGCACTGGGGTTTTGACATAGTCTGAGAAATTAATCAATCAAGAGTTGCTAGGGAGATCTGACAGCCCAACAAGAGACCACACCTGTGAAGATTTCCTCCATAAGGACATTTATATAGTGACTGCTGCTACCACGATGAAAATGGCTATTACCACTTGAGGTTCCATCCATGTAGTTGACCCAATTAAGGGAATGTCCACTAAGGTTATCCTTCTCTAAAGGTGACTCACAAAAGATACCACAGGGGGACTAGATCAGATTCAAGGATCTGGGTTTCTGGTACTATCCAAAAAGGAAGTAGAGCATAATCCCTTAACCTCTTCACTTAACCAAGACAAAAAAGATAGATTAATCTAACATGCTAAGACCAAGATTATCTCACAAATATCTATGACGTCAACCACTTATGATCTATCAACCTCTCTGGAGAGAGAATGTATTAATCAAAAGTTGAAGACACATGAATCTAGTAGAACGTGAGACTTTCTCAGTACCTTCCCTACCTACAAGGGGATCCTTCATCAAGAGGAACTTCACATGAATAAACAAGTGAAAGAAGCTCAATCTCTCAAGATCATCCACAAATAGTGTTCATAGGGCCTATTTACTATGTGTAACAGATATTCAAAAAGCAAATCTATGTTCATTTTATAGCCTAAAAATTGAAGTTTGATTTATGAAAGCAGGAAAGGCACTCAAGCTAGACATGCGATATGTTCATGTTATGTCCAAATTGAAATATTTTCAGATGTAGTAGAATACATGAATTCCCTCACAATGCGCTTAGCATATTTTACCTAATTTTTAGCTTTGTTAAGAAATCCCGCGTAAGCAAGCCACAAACTCTCCAACAAGAAAATAAGTAAACAAGATATGGAATGTATATTCAACTTATGAAAAACCTAGGGTTAGATCTAAAAATCAATTATTAGAAGAAATAATAACCAGTAACTAATCCAAATGACAACTCATATCATTCATTGAATCACGTGAAAAATAAGTGCATACCCATCACAAAATTTTATTTTTTTTGTTGCATTTGACCTAGTCAACAAGATCTATTTTTTTTGATATGATTTCAGCCACAAAAATAGAAATACAAAATAGATACCACTACTAAAAAATAGAGAGCTTTCTAAAAATGTAAAAATTTTAGAAAAATCTCTTCATTTGTACCCTAGAGATCCATTTTACCAAAATAGACTAGTTTTTGTAAATTGACTATTTGAGCTATTATATTGCATCCAAATTTAAAATATAAAGAATGGATCCCCTATATAATTTAAAGATATTTTTGAAAATATAAAATTTTAAAAAAATATGCTGATTTGCATCATAAATTAATTTTTTTGGGAAAATCAAGAAAAAATTATTAAAAATTCAAAACATCTCTGAAAATTCTAAATTTTTTATTGAAGCTTTCATGAAAACTCTCCAACTTAAAAAAAAAATTCAGACCAAAAATCCAAGCCATTTGGGAGATAAAATTAAATCCTTGAAACTTTAGGGTTTTAGCTCCAAAAAAAAAATCAAAACCAGCATGTAAAGGTGGGTTGCACAATGGTGGGTGCCAAAAATGTGTGTGTGAATTTTGTACCTAGATGTAGACACAACACTTCAGTAAAACATTAGAGGTTAACAAAAATCAAAATATACAAATAAGAACAATATAGCTAACCAGGCGATTTACTGCTTTCGAGTAGGTGCGAGTATGGTATTCTCAGATTAGACCAAGATCAGTGACAATGCAACACCTAAACAAAGGATTTAAATGATGAAAGCAAAATAATATGAATGCAAATTAATCTATTTTATTTATTTATTTTTGATGCAATAAGATGAGAAAAATTAATAATAAATTAATCTAAATGGATTCAAACGATATGCAAATTAAGCTAACAATGATATGAAATATGAAACTAGAATGAATTGAAAACAAGATTGATCTCACAAAATGTTGATTCACAAGAAGCTTCATGATTCCTCTGATGTCAATTTGCTAGAGTAAGTATGCAAATTCTGTGGATGATTTGTAAAGAGTTGAGCCTTGATTTTATAGAAATCTAGGGCTTGAGGGTGCATGGAAAAAGTCATAAATCACTTTTGATGAACTTGGGTTGATTTTTGAGTTAACAAGAAATTAGAAATAGATTACTCATAAAATCATGCAAAATCATGCAAGAACAACTTTTTAACTCAAATCAGAAGTTTAGATCAACTTTGAACTCAAAATAGATGTTGAGTTTTGAAAAGATAACAACTTGAATTGATTTTTTGATTTAAAGTTTAACTGCTTTTTGAACATGCACAAATAATCCGGAATTAATTAAATAAATAAAGTGATTTGTCCTCAACTTAATTGATTTTTGAAATTAAAACAGTTGATTTATGGGTTAATCAATTAAATAAATATTTAATCAATTATTCGTAGGAGATTTGATTTATTGTCAAAATTAAATAATATAATTAGGAATAAATAGAATTAAATCTAATTAAATAATTAAGTGGCAGAATTAAATTAATTAATTAAATATTCATCATATTCAATTAATCAAATTTAGGATAAATATGATTTATCACCAAATAATATTTAAAATATATTTAAAATAACTGATTTATGGGTTAATCAATTATTTTAATCAAATTTTATTCCAAAACTATATTATTAAATTTAACAATTTAATTTAATCAATTAAATAATATTTCAACTGATTATTTTTAGCAAATTTGATTTATTGTCAAATAAAATAATATTAATTAGGAATAAATAGAATTAAATCTAATTAAATAATTAAGTGGCAGTATTAATCTAATTAATTAAATATTCATCATATTTAATTAATCAAATTTAGGATAAATGAGATTTATCGCCAAATAATAATTAAATTAAGAATAATTAGGATCAATTAGGAATATTCAAGGAATATTCCCCGATGCAAAATTTAGGATAAAATTAATTACGATTTGATAATGTGTAGATGTGCCTTAGGTTAGGACTTTGATGTCGATTTTGTTCGAATTGAAGATGTAGGAGGTTAATGAACCTATAGCCCATTTTTGGGGTATTACAATGATGCCCCCTGAGAAATGAAAACCGATTGATCATTTTATTGAAAACAACCGATGATATTGATTTAATGTGATCCATTATGTTTTCAACTCTGAAAAACATTGATGATGTTCCTAGTTCAGACCAATGTCCCATTTTGATTGATATGCAAATTTAGGTCAGAAGGTGAAAATTTTATCTCAAAATTAGGTCAAATAGCATTTAAATAGGTTGAAAAACCTAATTTTACTATTCATTTGGACTATTCACTATTGAGATTTTTCTCTGATTTTGAGATAGTTGATCACGATGGTTGTGCCTATTCGAGAGCATTAGTTTGAGAGATTTCATTCATATCAGAGACCTTTGGATTACGGTCCTCCTGTGAGTGATTATAACCCTCAAGTGCATTTATTACAACTTTTATAGCATTTATTGCATTTATTTCATGAATTTTCTATTTAAAATTTGCAAAATGCAGTATAGAATAAGTAAAATGCAACATAAGACCTTAAAACAACACATCCGCATATTAAAATGATGCCTCCGCATAGTTAGATGCCACTTAGGATAGTTTAAAACTCACCTAAAAAGAATTTTAAACTACGTAGAACTAGGGTTTTAATGCCAATTATAAATGATATACCACTTGAAAAACCCTAGGTTTTTAATGACGCCTAGGCATGATGAAATGCCGCCTAGAGCCATAAAGTGATGAGTGAAATGTGAAGTACCATGTATGAGTATTAAAGTGTCACATATGCAATTTTCTGCACCGCCTAAGATAAAATGCCACCTCCTAATAGGAAAATGACGCCTACAAGATTTTGAAGATTTTTTAATAGGAATTTTGATTTTCTGATGAAAATTTGATGTCACTGACTGATTGATTGAATTTCCAAGATAGTTAGGTCTATTGTAGTTAAGAAAAAAAATTGATTAGGATATCAGGATAATGGTACCAATGAATGTGATTTGTCAATCTGATAGGATAAAAATCTGATAGTAGGATATTGATTAGTGTGAAAACTAATAATTCATTCTCAAGACACAAAGACACGAACAAATGGTGATAGGTTTTATTGCTTGATACTTTGATAGGATTGATTGACTTAAAAATTATCCACTGATATAGAATACTGATATGATTCCCTTGATTTGAAAAATAGGCACATTTCCGTAAGCTATATATACAGACTGTTGCTTCTTGGATCTTGGATTTAGGTCAGGATTTGACCACACCAAAGTTTCATGTGATTGAAATGTGTGGTCTGAGTTTCCTTCTTGACATCTCATGGTTTCAGCTGAAATGTGGTCTTCTGACAGCTATGGTAGAGCGTTGGTACTCTAACCATAATACTTTCCATTTACCTTTCGGGGAGATGATGATCACTCCCGAGGATGTGTATAGATTATTGCGCATTCCAACTCGAGGTGAGATGGTATATTATGATTCAGTATATGACAACACATTTTGTAGGTGGGTGTTTGGAGATAACACCATTGATGATTATACTATTACGTGGGCTTAGTTTCCTTCCATTTCCACATTGCCAGTAGTGTTAGGTGCATTGATAGGAAGATTGCTGCTTCCAAAATGGTGAGGTTGTGGCTTCTTTGTTGGATGGGGTCACATTCTAGAGGATTTTCTTGCACAACCTCAGCATTTCAATTGGGGTTCTTGCATTCTCATACAGCTATACCATGATTTACATGAGGTGGTTTATAGATCTAGTGCCTCCTTATCAGCAAGTGCTATGATATTATAGTTATGGGTATGGGAGCATCTTCCCATCACTAGGCCAGTGTCTGATAGGATCCATCATCAGGGATTCCCTTATGCATTTTTATACAGTGGCATGGTTGTCCAGCATCATCTGGGAAAGCTAGAGTTTTGGCACCGTATGATTGATGATATGGATCAAGTCATTTGGAGGCCATATTTTGGTTGCAAGGGTTAGAGGGAGGATGATGATGAGCTCCTGTATATGTTTTATCCACATTGGATGATTGGTCAATCGACCCTTGTGATTGAGAGATTTTTCTTCGGTTAGGTTTCTAGATAGTATGGTCATACTCAAGATATGTCGTAGGGTATGGCACTGTATGCTCAAGTTCAGGCTGAGCGATCTATGTGGGGTGCTCAGATTGATTTTTAGTTTTCTTGTGATCAGATTTCCAGGATGATGTACATTAGATGTGATATATTAGAGCATGTAGTAGATATTGGGATGTCTATTGAGTATCAAGACTGGTGGTCTCAGAATAGTTTTTTGAGATTTATAGATCCTTCGGAGCTGATCCCAGACCGAGATGAGCAATCCGATGATGATGGTGGTGATGATGATGGGGATGATGATGGTGGTGGTAGATGTAGATGACAAAGAGCTTTTAGAGGATAGGGAGCTCCCTAGATTATTTCTAGAGGATGGGATGGGCCATGGGTATGAGGTGGACATGTCAGAGGGAGGGATATCAAATAGGTTTAGCTAGATCAAGGTGCTAGATTTATTTGACCTAGAGCAGCATTAGTAGAGGGACAATAGAGACAATAGAGAATCCAGAGATAGGTACATATTGATGCTGCTAGACAGGTTCCTGGTGGACAGGATCCTTTGGTTCAGTTACATTAGGATAAAATAGCTCAGCATGGGCAAATTCTGACACAACAGGTGCCTTCATAGATACCTTAGTCTCAGGATATGGGTCAAACATCTTAGGCTTCGCCTAGTATTGACACTTTATCATAGGATATCAGGATGTTGTAGCTAGGTTTATCATTTTTTGTGGGTCAACTAGATCAGGTGACTACTATGATGCATCAGTTTATGACCATGATGGCTCAGAGGCTAGATATTGCTAGCACTAGTGAGACTCCTACTCAAGATAGACCAGGTGACAGGGGTCCAAATGGATCAGGTGTAGGTGATGGAGCGGGTGGTCTGGCTAGATCTTGATGTTTTGATTATGGATGTTCTTATTGAGGACTTGTATCATGTTGATATTTTATTGATCTGAACTTTGATTGTACCACTTTGTTGATGACAATGTATCTAGCTATACTAATTTGATGGATCATTGATGTTATGAACATTTATATGATGATATACTTTCCTTGATTCTTATGATGTGTTTATGTGAGATCATCTTTATATGTAGCTATATGATGTTTATGATGCATTTATTTTTTGATTATGCTATGGATGAAATGTATCTCATGTATGATATAGATAGATGAATGCAAATGATAAAGTCACTTTTGATATGTTTTTTCTGATTTTCAATGTATGGATGTAAACGATTTATGGATAGAAATATGGATGCAACTATGTTTTTTATTTTTTGAATGTATACAACTCTTAAATGCTATCCTAAACTAGGTGTATGTAAATGATGAATGATGATGAATCTTTTCTTTCTCTTTGAAATATAATGATAATGAATAATGATTAATGCTATGAATGAATGCAAAAGATAATCTCACTTTATTAATTTGAACAAAGGATAAGATGTTTAATTGAACCCCTGTTTCTTTTAATGTTTGATCAAGATTTTTGATTGAATGAACCCCCTTTCCCTTGGAAAAATAACTACAAACATGCACTTAATCTATCATGAAAATGCAAATACAATGCAACTAATTGTCACTAGCTTTTAGCAAAGAAATGCCATAGAGAAATATTTTCATCATTGAGCATTGTGGGACCGAAAAGAAAGTACAACCATCACTGACCGCATCATGATGATATGAATACCACTTTATATCACTTTTGGTAACCCTTTTAGGTAACTAGTACAACCCTCACTATTTGAATGACTAACTATGGGTGTATGAATACCAGTTTCAATAGATTCAATGTTGCAAGTGGATTTTGGTATTAAGATATGGAAGATCTAAATAGCCAAGGTATCCATTTGTGTAAATAAATAAAGGTCAACCCTCCACCTTATATAAAAGTTGTCAATGGTTCTTTGATGATGATGTCATTAGATGAATTCGCATAAGTTGATGAATCTCCCTCAAGACAGTCATTCAAAGGAAATAAAAATATCATGTCTCCATCATCACCAATCTAGTTGGAACATCATCAATTAGCTAAAAAGACACAATTAAAAGACAATAAAGATTTCATCAAAAATCTTCAAGTGTTTTGCAATGTATCAAGATTTTCAAAAATAATTTTCAAACATTCTGATCATTTAAGTGATGTTAATTTTTAATCCCGAATAATAAGGTCAATGAAGGCTCAAGGATTAAGTTGTAGGATCAAAATACTTGGTTGAACAATGATATCCATCAAAGGCTCAATAAAAACTCTCTCTTCTGAAGCTATGATAATTCCCTCTAATTTGTGACTAAAAGTAGCACTCTTTAATCCGTTTGTACCAAAAATCCAATCCTTTCCTGTCCCCAAGTGATAAATGTGATCGTGTGACAAGATTAGGGCCATAGGAAACTTACAATGCAGCTGAAAGGTTTTATTATGACTATGCACAAATGATGGATGCAATAAAAAGTTTACAAGTGAGATGATGGAAATGCAATATGTACACATACAACTTGGAAAGACTTAAGGGAATAAAAGGTGCTTGATTGCCAAGTTTTCACCTTTTGGGTTTATTGCTCTTTTTCTCTTTTTCACTTTTTTTTTTCACCAAGGTGCCTATTTGCTATTTTTTCACCAAGGCACTTTTTTCCTTTTTTTATTTTTTCATTTTTTCATTTTTTCAATTTTTCAATTTTTTTCAATGTTTCAATTTATCATGGACAAAAATGATGCTTGAATCATCGGATACACTCATTTGATACTATTTCATTATGACTCTCTCTCATCTGATTAGGTATGAAACCTCTTTAAATGAATTCTATTAATGGGCTCTTAGAATTCTTCCCCATCACAATTGGCTAGTTTATAAGTCCCTATTTTGAATGAAGAACCAATGACAAAAGGACTAAGCTAATTCGCTTCCCATTTACCCTTCTTTTCCTGTTTCACTTGATTTTTAGGGTTCTCCCTTAGCACTAGATCACCTACTTGAAAGACTCTTGGTTTGATATGCATGCTATAGTTCCTTGAAATCCTATTTTGATAGACTTTCAAATGTTCATAGGCTTGTTCTTGATGCTCTTCTAACAATTCCAACTGTTGAATTCGGGCAACCCTATAATCCTCATCCGTTATTAATCCTTGCAATCACACTCTTAAGGATGGGATTTCAAACTCAAAAGGTAGAACAACTTTGGCTCCATAAACCAATGAAAATGGTGTAGCTCCTATAGGTGTCCAGATGCTAGTTCTATAGGCTCATAATGTCGGGTTGATTTGTACATGCCAATCTCTTCCTGACTTGTTCACTGATCTCTTCAAGATTTTACAGATGTTTTTATTAGTAGCCTCGGCTTGTCCATTTCCTTGTGGATAATAAATGGAATAAGAGTGATGTGTAATATGATTTGTACCACAAAGTTCATCCACATCTTTGTTCTTGAATTGTTTTCCATTGCCAGTTATTGTGGCATGAGGAATACCATATCTACAAATGATGTGATTGACAATGAACATGGAGATTTTTTTTCCTATGGCAGTGATGAAGGGAATGACCTCTACCCATTTAGTGAAGTATTCCATAGCTGTGATGATGTATTGGTGCCCATTGGAAGAAGGTGGATAAATTACACCAATCAAAACAAACCCACATTGATAAAATGGCCAAGGTGTAACAAAAGGATGCAACTCTTGAGCTGGTACATATATCATATCCCCATGATATTGGCATTTATGCATATCTTGACAAATTGACAAACATCTTTCTCTAAGGTTTTCCAAAAATACCCCATGGGAAGGATCTTCTTAGCTAGGTTTAAAACATTTAAGTGCAACCCACAGATGCCTTCATGAACCTCGCGTAAAGCTACCTTAGACTCTTCTTCCTTTAGACATCTAAGAAAAGTTCTGTCAATACCTTTACGATACAATGTGTCAAAAAGGACAATATAGTGGGCTGATTACCTTATGAAGTGTCATTTATGGGCTTGGGTTTGGTTCAAAGGGAACTCTTGGTCTTTAAGGTATGTATAGATAGGGCCATACCAAGGTGAGTCATGTCCATTAACCAAGGAAATCATTTGGATATTGGGAAGGTCAAATGCTGGTTTTGCCAACTCTTCCACCAAGAATTTGTATCTCTCATTTTGATATGGTTTTTGAAGTAAGGAAGCTAAGGTAGCCATTGCATCGGCTGCTCTATTCTTTTCTCTTGGAATTTGTTCAAAGGTGATCAACACTATGTACTTTTTCCAAGCATCAATCATAGTCTTGTAGGGTAGCAACTTTTCATCTTTTGTATTGTATTCATCATTGACTTGATTGATTACTAACTGAGAATCCCCATACACTTGTAGCTCAGTAATGTTCCATTCTAAAGCCATCTTGATACCAATGACTAAAGCCTCATATTAGGCTATGTTGTTGGTACATGGAAATAAGAGCTTGTAGGATTTAGGAATGGTATACCTTTGAGGGGTAATTAACAATATACAGGCCCCAGAACCTCCTTGTGTGTATGATCTATCAAAGTACAATTTCCATGTCTTGGCTTCTATATTGAAAATTGGTGCATCAGGAAACTCCACTTGAATGGTTTGTGTAGACGATAATGGATTTTCAGCTAAGTGATCTAATATCATGTGTCCTTTTATGGCCTTTCTATCCATGCATTCAATATCCAACTCACTTAATATCATGACCCATTTTGCTATCCTTCCTGTTAAGGTAGTTTTTCTAAGCAAGTACTTTAAAGGGTCAATTTTTGCAATGAGCTTCACCTTGTGCATCAACATGTAGTGTCTCAATTTTTGTGAAGAAAATACAACATCTAGGCATGCTCTTTCCATGTATGTGTAGTTTAATTCATATTTGATTAATGTGTGACTCAAATAGTAGATAGCTCTTTCTTTGCCTTGATCATCTTCTTGCTCCAAAAGAACTCCTAAAGACCTTTCGGTGGCTGATATGTATAAGAGAAATAGTTTTCCTTTGATAGGTTGCATTAGAATTGGTGGATTGATTAAGTAGGTCTTCAAAAATGTAAAGGCCTTGTCACATTCTTCATCCCATGTAAAAATGGTGTCCTTGTGTAGCAATCTTGTAAATGAGTGACACTTTTCTGCTAATTGAGAAATAAACTACCTTATTGATTGAAGTTTCCCTTGAAGAGACCTCATTTGGTTGATGTTCTTAGAAATGTCCATGTCCATGATTGCTTGAACCTTTTTGGGATCCACTTCAATGCCTTTTGCTGAAACTACGTAGCCTAATAGTTTCCTAGATTGAACACTAAAGGCACATTTTTTTGGATTGAGCCTCACTTTGAACTACTCCAAGCGTGTAAATATTTTCTCAAGAATTTGTAGATGGTCTTCTCTTTTATGTGACTTTTCCAAAATATCATCTACATAATCTTCTAAGAATGTGTGCATCATATCATGGAAGATGGTGGCCATTGCCCTTTGGTAAGTAGCTCTGACATTTTTGAGGCCGAAAGGCATTATGTTCCAACAAAAAGTTCCCCAAGGGCATGTGAACATTGTCTTTTCTTGGTCTTTGGGTGCAATCTTAATCTGGTTGTACCCACTAAAACCATCCATCAATGAAAACATGGAGTGCCCGGTAGTTAAGTCCACAATTACATCTATTTTGGGAAGTGGGAAGTCATCTTTGGGACAAGCAAGATTCAAATCTCTAAAATCCATGCATATGCTAATGGATTTGTCATGATTGGAAATTGGTACAATATTGGATATCCATTCTGCATATGCAATTGCTCTTATGAACCCCACCTTTAACAATTTTTCCAATTCTACTTTGATGAGGAGAGCTATATGTGGATGCATCTTCCTCAACTCTTTCTTGATGAGCTTAACCCATGGTTTGACATTCAAATGGTGCATGATGAAGTTTGGATCTAGTCCTGGCATGTCGGCATAGGACCATGCAAAATTCACTTGTTTTTCTTGGAAAAACTTGATAAAAACATTTCTTTCTAAAGGTAAGTGAAGCTGCTAGATGTATGAATTTAGGATCCAATTCGGTTCTAATGTTGACCTTATCCATTGGCTCTATGAGAATTGGTCATCTTTCTTCTTCATGTTCAAGTAAGGTATCCAACCTCTCTTCCCTAGGTGCCACAGTTGGGTTTTCAGAATAGGAAAAATCCTTTATCTTTACTTTTTTTGGTTCTAGTGCTGTCACATGGTGGTTTTCACCACTAGAACTTTTCATTTTTAAAATTTTTTTTAATTTTTTCTTTTGGATTGAGAGGTTAGACTCTTGCCTTGCTCATCATGTTTGGATAAAATTCTTTGGTGCAAGAGGGCTCAACCGCATTGAGGTATTGTGCCATCGCTTGGTCATTGGGAAATTATAGTACGTCAGTTGGTTCGGTTAAGTCCCAATCAATAAGGTTGGGATGCATTAAGGATAATGTTTCAAGTGGAAAATTGTCATTGGTTGGGTTTATGGACCTGACCTCATTAGATGGTTGATACATTGTTTCATTAAGGTCAATAACACAAGCTTTCTCAAGATGATCTATGGAAGAAGGATCAAAGTCCTCTTCACTTGAGTCCTCTAAGACTTCTATGGAAAGAATGCATGTGGGTTAAAATTAATATTCAAATCACTTGCCCACAAGGGTACCCAAGGTTCACCTATCCATGGCTGACTAATATGTTCTTGTCCTATAGGAAGTATCTCTGGATCTTCACTAGCTTGAGTATGTTCTTGGGGAACATTAGCATAAGAGTGTACTTCAACAATCTCTTTATCATGGCATGAATCTTCAGATAAAGAATCCCACTCATAGTCTCTAGAATCATCACTATCAATGTCAGACTCCACCATGTTCACTTATTTATAACAATCATGCATAGGGCTAGAACTTTCTCCTTTGTGTTGGTAACCTACCCCTGATTTTTCTTCCTTTGACCTCAAAGAAGGTTCAATAGGTCCAAGAAAATCTCTATTTCCCTTTCCATATTGGTTGGTTTGAATGTTAATGTGCTAAATTCTCTCCACAGGGGTATTTGAGGTATCATTTTCATCTTTATAAAGCCATCGAAAAAATTCATCTTCTTCTTTGTCAAATGCTGACTTGTCACTTTCTCTTACAAAATAAGAGTTATATTTGTGAGGAAGATGTTCCTTAGAATGTCTCCCATCTGTTCTTGGAGATGTAGGTAAATCAAATAGGGAAACAAAATATTCCCCTACTCCCTTGGAACTTATTTTACATTTCTTTTCAAATGTGTGCATCAGCTCACTCATTTGTTTGTAATGGTCCTCTTTAGCTTTGTCTTTCTCCTCTTTGGTGGGTTTGAAAATTTCTACTTCTGGTGTAGATGCTTTATCTAAATTTTTATTTGAATTTGGACCCTCATAACTCACTTTCTCCTTTCCTTTAGTTGATGTAGTTGAGTTAGTTCGAGGAGGGTTTCAAGTAGAAGTAGCACTTAATGTTAACTTAGGATCATCGACTTTACTATCTTCAATGGTAGCCCTTGGAATAATCCCTTCTCTATTATGAGGAATAAATAACTCATGAAGAGGATTTAGTGCATTACAATATTGGAAAGGGTTTGTATCCCCTCCAATTGTGATTTCCTCATCCATGTATGAAAATTTTATACATTGATGATACATGGATGAAACTGCTTGCAGCTCATGTATCCATGACCTCCCCAATAAGATATTATAAGTTAATTTCATATCTAAGACTTGGCATTTTGTGTCCTTTTTGACAGGTCCAACTTGAATGGGCAATATAATCATTCCTTTCAAAGACCTCTCCACCTCATCATAAGATTTTATGGTAATTCTCTTTGTAGGATCAATACATGACTCAGATAATCCTAAAGACTTGACAAGGATCAAAGTACAAATATTAAGACCATCTCCTCGATCTATGAGAGCTCTCTTGACCCTATGTCTTTCAATCAAGACTTCTATATGTAGTGACAGTTTTTGGGGATGGGTGATGGACATGTCATCATGGTCTGAAAATGAAATACAATGTGGTATGATAAGGTGCCCTACCATATTCTAAAACTTATCCTCTTCCAAGTTCATAGAAACATTAGTCTCCACTAGAGCTTTCTGTAAGATCTCCTTGTGATTTGGAGATAATTTTAATAACTCCAAAATAGAAATTTGTGTTGGAATCTTTGGTATTTGATCCACCAAACTATATGGCTTTGCTATTGTAGGTAGTTGTTTACCCAAAATACTAGATTGTGTGGGACCAATAGGTTGTTAGAAAGTAAAGTCCACCAAGATAATTGAGAGGGGGGGGTGAATCAATTATCAGATAATTATAACTTTTATCATCTTCAGCAGCATTGAACCAAATAAGCAATATAATTACCAACCATATAAATATATTCATACACAATAACATGGTGAACCCACAATAGTGGGTTACACTTTTTTAGACATGCTAATTTTTGCTAAAATAACACATTTTTAATAAAATATGATTATTTAAGCCTTGAGAGGTTTCATTTGAAGGAATTAATTACAAATGGTTAGCTCAAAACCTCTTAGATAAAAAAACATTGATATAACATCTATACTCGTCATTCATACCTACAATGGAGTCTCCTTCACACCTATTAAAATGCTGAGAAAAAATCACTTTGACTTTATCTTTTGGGAGATCAAACAAATCCATTTGACAAACCTATTTATGTAGTAAGGTACTACTAAGAAAAATATTTCCAATGATTATAATGTTAATATATATTAATTTTATTGTGACTTTCTATTTTTAGGTTTACTAAACATAGATATTTCACTGTATGTCTACCTCTATGTTTGACGCTTATGGAAAAATAGTAAATGAGAGGATTTTTTTTTTGAAAAATATCTATGCCCTAGGTATTTAAGTTCTCTTTCTATCCAAAAAAATAAAAATGAAATTGGACAAATACATGACAAGTTATAAGCTATGTAGTCAAGGTATGTCAAAATTATGGTTTAGTCAACTTCAAACATTAATAAAATATGAAACTATCATGATAATGTCATAAAACTAAATGCATTCCCTTTGTATGGATGTTAAAAAACTAATTTTGAAAGAATCACATTGATATCTATTTTTTTAAAAAAATTATGATCTATGAAAATAATGTAACTATTTGAAAATGATGTTTTCAACAACATACCAATTTTTGTGGGAGAAAGAAAAAAACATTCAAATAAATTCAAAAATAAAAAATATATATATATTTAGAATCTAGAAAGAAAATCTTAAAAGACTCTAATTTACTTCATCTTCTAATTTCAAATGGCTTAATGACAATATGCATCCAAATCTGAAATTGTTTTTCAAAATGTAGAGTTTAGTGTTTGTTCAGGCAAAAAAGTGTAACCCACTATTGTGGGTTCACCCAACACAATGACACAAGATATGTTGTTGACTAGGGAGCCTCTTGATCAAAGAGTAAACCCCGGTGGGAATGATTCCCACAAAAGATGCTCTAATATGAATATTCCTTGTGAGAGGATGGACTTTTTTAGGAGTCTTATGAAATAAATTCAGTACATATGAATCCATGTTAGGAGATTTTGAATCACTGTTAAAAGATTGTAACCCTGTTAAGAGTTATGGAAGACAGAAGGACCCACTACCCAAATAGCTTTAGGATAAGATCACTGAACACACTATCCAAATAATCTTTTCATTACTTAGTAGAATATATGTTACCTCTTCTCTGACTATGCCAAACCACACTCACTGTTACATTAGATCTCAATTTCAGATCTATGTACCTCACATGTCTTCCATCACAGATTCACTTTCATACTTAGCTCTTTTCTTCACTTCATGCATACAGCATCACACACAACCACTACTTTCATATCACAACCACTACACTAAAACACAAAAATACATTCCTTCCTTTATACCACACTCAAATAATTACAAATGAGTCGACATACAACTACAATATAAAAGTTTCCATGCGCTACACCAAAATTACACAAAATTGTTAGCTTCCAAATATAATAAATCTTCACTCGTGCAACCTCAAAGTTTGTGCTATCATCCACATCACTATCAATGTGTCTTCAACTTCCATTTAACTGTGCAAAACTAGATTCCATCCCGATTAGGAGATATCATCCGATTTCCACAAACTGCTACTTAGGAATATTGCCTGAATACTGCTTCCACCAAAATGCTCATAACTTTCATGAATAAATGAATTATTTTCTACGCTCTTAACCATAGACATATAACATATCAAAGAGAATATCCTCAATGTTGTATAGCTCCAACTTCAATAACCCACATGTGCTAATCCAAACTCTGTTTGCTTCTCTACAAGTCTTCGGTAAATAACTGTGTTGACATCAATGACAATCATAGTCATGAATGCAACAATAAGTGCTACAGAATGGCTGCCAAACATTTAGCATTCCTTCCTAACAATCTCCCCCATTGGCATTGATGGAAACATAGATGAAAAACATCTAATGTTCCAAAAATCCAATACTGCAACACTGCTTCTTTAAATCCTCTTCATCAATCATATCTTGCTTCGTTATCCTATTCAGTTCTCTCCAACAGATGTTTCAGATTTTTTTCATGTATACTTCTCCCCCATTGACATAAATGACAAGAATTTCATCACTATGTCAACAAAAAATCAATGTCAAAAGACACTATTCAGAAAATACATTCACTAGAGTCCTCATGACTCAGCTCAGATACACATACTCCGCCATAGAGGAAGTACTAACATCTAGTCCAAAAGAAAGATAAATCTCATATACCACTGGAAGGATGCAACCAACTGCATCACTTTTCAAAAGTAGGCTAGGGCATAACCCCAAGCATACCTCTCACATACTCAAATGTATCCTTAGGCAAAGGCTTTGTGAATATATTTGCTATCTTCTCTTTTGTACTTATGTACTCAAGTTTGACTTCTTTTTCAACAACTTTCTCTCTTACAACATGATACTTAATCTCTATATGCTTTGTCTTAGAATGTAATACAAGATTCTTAGACATACTAACTGTTCTGGTGTTGTCACAATGTATGACAACAAGGTCAACAAATTTTATTCTAATATCCTTCAGCATTTGCTTCATCCAACTTATCTAGTTACAATTGTTTATTGCTGCTACATATTCCGCTTTTGCTATGCTTTGTGAGATATAATTTTGCTTCTTGCTTAGCCAAGAAACTAATCTTCCTCCAAGGAAAAATGCTTCTCCACTGGTGCTTTTCTTATCATCAACACTACCTCCCCAATCAACATTTGGAAATGCACATAGGGTAAAATCATCAGATTTTTCATACCATAGTCCATAGTCCGTTGTGCCTCTTAAATATCTTAGTATCCTTTTTATTGTTGCATAATGTGATTCTCTAGGTTCAACTTGAAATCTTGCTACAATTCCAACTGAATGTGCTATATCAGGTCTTGTATGAGTCAAATACTGCAATCCTCTAATCATAGATTTGTATTTCTTTTGTTCTACTATAGGAGTCTCATATGTGCTAGATAGCTTATGTCTAGTCACCATGGGTGTTCCAACTGGTTTACAATTCTCCATTCCAAATCTTTTCAACAAGTCATTTAGGTACTTTGTCTAACTTACAAAGATACCATCATTGTTTTGTGTTACCTGTAATCCCAAAAAGTATTTCATTTCACCAATCATACTCATTTCAAATTCAGTCTTCATTTCATCAACAAATTAGTCACTAGCTTCATCTTGTCCTCTAAAGATAATGTCATGAAGAAAAATAACTATAACTAAAAAACCATTTTCAGTTTCTTTTGTGTACATATTGCTATTAGTTGTTCCTTCTATAAATCCCAATTTTAACAAATACTTATCCAGTCTTGCATACCAAGTTTTAGGTGCTTGTTTAAGTCCATATAAAGCTTTCTTCAATTTATATACCATGTCTCCTTCTTGAGTTAAGGGAAAACCTGTAGGATACTCAATGTAGACTTCTTCTTCCAATTCTCTATTCAAAAATGCTGACTTCACATCCATCTGATATACTTTGAATTTCTTGTAAGTTGCATATGCCAAAAACATTCTTACTGCTTCAATTCTTGCAATAGGTGAAAAGGTTTCTTCATAGTCAATTCCTTCTTGTTATGAGTAACCCTTACATACCAATCTTGCTTTGTTTCTTACTACTTCTCCTTGTTCATTCATCTTGTTTCTGAATACCCATTTAGTTCCAATAACATTCTTGTCTTTAGGTCTAGGGACCAATTCCCATGTCTTGTTCTTTTCAATCTGATCTAGTTCTTCTTTCATAGCATTAGTCCAAATTCATCTTCACAAGCTTCATTAGTAGTCTTAGGTTCAATTTGAGAAATCAAACATAACTATTCTTGTGCCTTATTTTGAGTTAGAACTCCTCTTTTGATGCTCCCAATAGTTTGTCCAATAGGATGATTTCTTAACAAACTCTTGCTAGGTGTCACTATCTTAGATCTATCTTCAGATGTGGTTTCTTTAATGACTTCACTGTGGCTTTCATTCAACAAATCACTATCAGTTTCATAAAATAATTTAGTAGATCTAGTCTTAGTTCTCTTATTGTAACATCTATAGGCTTTTCTTTTCAAAGAATATCCAACAAATATACCTTCATCACTTCTAGGATCAAACTTTCCAATATCACCATCTCTCTTTATATAACATTTGCTTCCAAAAATTCTAAAATACTTAACTAAGGGTGCATGTCGAAACCATAATTCATAAGGTGTCTTGTCTATGTCTGCTCTGATTTGTACCTTGTTAATTGTATACACTACTGTGTTCACTGCTTCTCTCTAGAATATCTTTGCCAAATCATTCTCAAATAACATAGCTCTTGCTGCTTGAGTCACTGATCTATTTCTTCTTTCTGCAATGCCATTATGTTCAAGTGTTCTAGCGGCTAAATATTGTCTCTTAATGCCATTTTCTTCACAAAAGGTGTTAAACTCACTAGAAGTAAATTCTCCACCTCTATCAGATCTCAAACATTTAATCTTCATTCTAGATTCATTCTCAACTTTATTCTTAACAATCTTAAACTTATCAAATGCTTCATATTTTTCTTTAAGAAATGCAATCCACATCATTCTTGTAAAATCATCAACAAGAATCATAAAATACCTTTCTCCATAGAATCCTCTAGTCCTGGTAGGACCACTCAAATCTGTATGAACAATCTCTAGCTTCTTTGTAGATGTAAAATTCTTACTGAGAAAATAACTTCTCTTCTATTTAGCCATTACACATTCTTTGGAAATCATGTTAGTAGGCTTCATAATTTTAGGTAAATCTCTAACTGCAAGTGTAGTACTTACTTTCACAATGTTATCAAAGTTTATATGACAAAAAATTCTACACCATAACCAACTGTCATCAATCTTAGTAATCAAACATGCCATCTTAGTAGGATTCAACTGAAATACATTACCTCTAGTTCTAGATCTAGTTCCAATCATATTTCCATCTTTATCCTTTATCACACAAGTTTTCTTAGTAAACCAAACTTGATATCCCTTATCAACTAACTATCCAACACTCAAAAGACTATGTTTCAATCCATCCACAAAATAAACATCATCAGTATTAGTCTTTCCATCAAGAGTAATAGATCTGATACCTTTAATCAAACAAGGTGCATCATTTCCAACTCTAACAAATCCTCCATTATATTCATTAAACTTTATGAACTTTTTCATGTCTCCAGTCATATGATGTGAACAACCATTCTCTATAATCCAATTAGCTTTCTTTTCAACTTGAGAAACTAAGGCTTTTTCTTCCTTAACATCAGTTTCAAGATTCTCTTCTTTAATTGCTAAAAATCCTATGTCATCATTATTCTCAGTATCACTTTCACTTAAAGTTCTTTCTATACTAGCTTCAAGATCTTCTTCATTAGCATAATAACATTCCTTAGATCTTCTAGGTTTGAAATTGTTTATGTACTTTTTAATTCTCTTAGGACATTTAGATGCAAAATGACCATATGCTTGACAAGTCCAACATTTAAATATTTTCTTACTGTCTGGTTTTCTTTTCACAAGCAAGGCAATACCTTCTTCAATATTCTTGTCTTCTTCATTTCTAGATCTGATGCTTCCAGCATAATCTTTGCTCACACTGATGCTTCTTCACAAAGTAGGGTGAACACTAAGAGCATTGAATGTTGTCTCCATTCTAGGTAAATCTCGTAATAATCTTAGGTTAATTTTTTCTCCTTCCAATCTTCCAAGAAGAGTTTCTCTTGTAAAGTTTGTAGTACAAGGTATAACTTGTTCAATCATCCATGTTGTCTACTTAAATACAGGAGTCAATGTCCTTAGAATTTTCCATATCACTTCATTCTTTGTCTTTGTTCCTCCACAAGATTTTATACCTGTAATAATTTTTGACATTCTACCAATATAGCTTCTAATAGATTCATCTTCCAACATTCTTATATCTTCAAATGCACATATCCAATTATGTAATATAACTCTTTTTGCATGTTCATCACCTTCAAAAGTAGAGTGTAAAGCATTCCAAATTTCATGAGATTTTTTCAAATATTTTACTTGACTATACTCATTCTTTGGAAGGGCTATCAAAAGTGATTCTCTTGCAAGTATGTTACACATGAATAGATCTCTCTCATTAGCAGTACATGTTTCAAGATTGTCCTCTTCAATGATAGTCTTATCATTCTTTGTAATCAACCAATAACTTGGTCCTAAACATAGTTGGTGTGTCTTCATCTTTTCTTTGCTAAACATAGTAGGTGTTTCATCTTTTCTTTCCAGCTATCAAAATTTACTCCATCAAACTTAGGGCTTTCTTTCCTAAAATTTTCCATGGATCTCCTTAAGATGTTAAACTTCTTTTTCAAGGACCTGTCACTCTGATACAAATTGTTAGAAAGTAAAGTCCACCAAGATAACTGAGAGGGGGGGGGGTGAATTAGTTATCAGAAAATTATAACTTTTATCATCTTCAACAACATTAAACCATATAAGCAATATAATTACCAACCATAGAAAGATATTCATACACAATAACATAATGACACAAGATATGTTGACTAGGGAACCTCTTGATCAAAGAGTAAACCCTGGTGAGAATGATGCCCGCAAAAGATGCAATAATATGAATATTCCTTGTGAGAGGATGGACTCTATTAGGAGTCTTATGAAATACATTCAGTACATATGAATCCATGTTAGGAGATTTTGAATCCTTGTTAAAAGATTCTAACCCTGTTAAGAGTTATGGAAGACAAAAGGACCCACTACCCAAACAGCTTCAAGGTAAGATCACTGAACACACTGTCCAAATAATCTTTGCATTAATCAATAGAATAATATGTTACCTCTTCTCTGACTATGCCAAACTACACTCATTGTTACATCAGATCTCAATTTTAGATCTATGTACCTCGCATGTCTTCCTTCACAAATTCGCTTTCATACTTAGCTCTTTTCTTCACTTCATGCATACAACATCACACACAACTAATACTTTCATATCATGACCACTAAACTAAAACAAGGAAATACATTCCTTCCTTTACACCACACTCAAATAATTACAAATGATTCGGCATACAATTACAATATAAAAGTTTCCACATGCTACACCAAAATTACACAAAACTATCAACTTCCAAATACAATAAATCTTCACTCATGTAACCTCAAATTTTTCACTGTCATCCATGTCACTATCAATGTGTCTTAAACTTTCCTTTAATTGCACAAAACTAGATTCCATCCTGATTAGGAGATATCATCCGATTTCCACAAACCGCTACTCAAGAACATTGCTTGAATATTGCTTCCACCAAAATGCTCATATCTTTCATGAATAAATGAATTAGTGTCTACTCTCTTAACCATAGAAATATAACATATCAAAGAGTATATCCTCAACATCACATAGCTCCAACTACAATAAACCACATGTGCTAATCCAAACTCTGTCTACTTCTCTACAAGTCTTCAATAAATCACTGTGTTGACATCAATGACAATCATAGTCATGAATGCAACAACAACTGCTACAAAATGGATGCCAAACATTTAGCATTCATTCCTGACATAGGTTTTAGGATCAACCCCTTGTAGGGTAATCCTTGAAGTCTGCACCCTAGTGATAGAATTTAAGGTTTCTTCTTTGGGCTATTCCTTGATCATAATAGTATTTACAACATCCTCACCCTTGGATAATGCATTGATGGTGTTATCATAATTATGAGCAAAGTTGACATTATTGTTGCCTTGCTTCTTCCCATTGGATAGTTCACCTTTCTCATGGTTATAGAAAGGTTGTTTAAACATTATGTGACCTTCATTAATTTGAGGCCCTTCTATACTAATCATACCATTATCAATCAAATCTTGTACCATGTTCTTCAGCTCTAAGAAATCATTTGTGGTATGTCTTCTATTTTGGTGGTATTCACAATGACTATTCTCACTCCACCAGCTGGGCTTGTTTTGTGGCTCATAGGGTTGAGGTCTAGGTAGATCAATTATCTTATTAGAAATGAGGGTCCTCAATGCGTTCTCAAGAGGTTCACCCAAAGGTGTGAATGTTCTCTTGGGAGATGGTGCCAAGAACTGCTTAAACTTGTTACTTCCTTGATTGTTCCTAAAGTTGCTACTATTGGTATTGCTATTGAAAGGCACTTTGGGAGCCTAATTTACATTGTTCACCTGATTAGGTGTTCTTGTGAGAGTGAAAGGAGTCACTTTTAAATTATTAGCATCAACAACCCCATCGTTAACCAATCCTTTATTGTTTTTCTTCAATCCAAACCACTTATAGCTATTAGAAAAGTTCTTATTTTGGTTGTTGTTGCTGTTGGAGGTATTGTTATTGTGGTTCATATTATCCTTATAGAGTTTTAACTCTCCATTCTTAACTAATACCTCCTCTGTAGTCACTCCATTTTTGATAAGGTCTGGGAAGGTCTTAGGACATTACATTCTCAACTAATAATTCATCTCATTACTCAAGCTATCGATAAAGATATCCATATTTTCTTTTTCTGGTACACTCTGAGGGTATCTAGAAAATACTATCCTCCATCTTTGTAGGATAATTAGGAATCCTTCTCCTTCTTTTTTCTTGGTATTACATAAGTGATCATTGTAACTTCGTGTTTGATGTTGTATGAATAGTGTATTACAAATTTTGAAGCCAACTCTTCAAAAGTTTAGATACTGGAATGTAATTTTGAAAAACATTCCATGGCCATGCCTCCCAAAATTCTAGGAAATAATCTCATTAAATAAGTGATGTTGTGCATGAATTCTAAGCTCAATGCACAAAATCCCCGTAAATGATCTTAAGGATCAGATGTTCCTTCGTATTTGTCATACTTAGTAAATACTATGTTGATAGGGAATGGTACCATGACTAGACTCTTGTCAAATGGAAAAGGACATAATGCCTCTATTGAAAAGTGTTTTGGAGCCCCGCTTTGCTTTATTGTGTCTAATTGCATTTGGGATAACGTAAATTGTTTATTCATGATATCGATTGGGCTCTCTTCAACTTCTGGTTGCTTAAGTTGATTGACATCATAGTCGAGAGGAAGTTTAAGACCTTCTCGGGCTAGGTCTATAAAGTATTTCTCCTTATCTATTTTTAATGCTTTTTCCATAAGCTTCATGAAATAAGGACTTTGTATGGCTTCATTGACCTTCTCATTGGTAGTATCTTTAGCTGTTGGTTCACCATTTCCCCTATTGCTAGTATTCTAAAACCCTTGATTGTTATGGTCTATTCCTCCTCCTCCATTTTTTTTATTTGACCCCAAATTCTTTGGGTCAATACCTGCACCATTACCAAAAACCATGTTTGTATCTATCACTTGAATAGGTTCTTGTGGTATTCTTGAAGTCGTAAAGGTATCACTTGGAAAAGGAAGCTCTTGTCTCAGGTATGTTCTGTCTGGTTGTAAGGTTTTATTGATATAGTGAGATCGAGTTAAAGCTGACATGAACATAAAATCACTTGAAAGTACACTTTAATCTCCCTAGCTTGTGGCCAAATCCTTCCAAATTTCTCAAAATGTTCAAAGCTAAGGATTTCTGACCATGCAGGGTATTGGAGTAGATAAAACAATCAAAAGGGTATCTGAATATAAGATCAATTTTTTTTGAAACCCTCGAGAAATGCTCTTTGTTTTTTCTTTTTTAATCCTGGTGGTCACTTGCCTATGTGTAGGTGTGACTTTAAGTTTAGTATGTGGTGATTGGAATATTCTTAGGTGACACTCTGCAGGTAAGCAAGCAGATTTTGCCCATTGATAGGCATGATTTAAATTTTTCCAGGTGTCACTTAAACTATCACAGGTGTGACTTCATTACTGACAGGCATTTTCTAAATAGTCATAGGCATGACTTTACTATGCAGATGTAGTTTTTCTCTATGTGCAGGCGACACTTTGCAGACTAGGTTGTGATTTCCAATTTTTTTAAAAAAATTTAAGATCAGGTCTATGGAATATTCTTTCTTGAAAATGAAATACAAACTCAACACACATGTCAAATTGTATCATGTACCTAAAACCACACTAAAAGTGTATTTTCTCGATTATTTTCCACAACTATTGAATAAGAAAGTCTTCCAAGCAATCTACCTATAGTCAAATTTGACTTTTAAACACTTTTGGCTCTAAAAAGGTAGCTTATTATTTAACAAGGTTTTAATTAACAGCTTCATTCTAAATGATGTAAAATTCTTTTACCCCCTTGCGGGCTTCCCACATGCATGAAAATATGATTTAGCGCAATCCAAAAGGACTACTAAAGGAAGTGAAGAAAATTTGCACATAACCTAGTCAATCTCCTATTAAGGAAGAATGTATTTGTTTATAGTGGGTTAGATAGTATCATGACAAAAGCAATTGTCTCCCACTTGGGTCATTCCCTCTCACCGTCCTCATAAGGAAAATCTTAGGAGGCAGGCCCTCTAGTGATCTAAATTAACTAGCATGTATAGAAAGCAAGAAATTGAACTTATTCCAACAAGTTTGGGAATTTGGATCACTTAGAAAGTGAAGAGCATATCCCTATTGCTATTCTTCATTCCAAACACTTCAATTAGATTTTTTCTTTTTCAACCTCTTGACAAGGAGATTCTTATAAACAAAGTATTTGGTTAATTCCTCCCTTTCTTTCTACCAAATTGAACTAACATGTTTGGCTTTTTGATCCACTTCAAAAAATGGAGAGCATATGCCTAATGCTTATTCAATTTGACAAATAGTAAGGTTCTTCTATTAATCTAGATCCAATGAAAAGAGCCACAATTTAAGAAAATGCAGGCTTGATTTGAAAAATACCTCTCTTTGTAGCTAGCAAAGGCTAGGTGCTTTTATTAGATTTTTGGCTTTTCAATCTGCTTACTCACCTAGTGGCGATCGTTCCCACTCACTCCTCCAACAAATTAGTCCAACACAACCATACAAAGTGAAAGAAATAAGAAGGAAAAAAAATTGAGTGCAATTAGGTGTTCTTGACTAGATTTTTCAAAGAAATTTCTAACACCTTAATGCAAATAAATCTAGCTCAAAGTAGGAAACTTCATTTTGTAAGCATCCAACACTTTAATGTAATGATTGTAAAGATCTTCTTCAAATTCTAAACTATCCAAAATCATAGCATTATGTATCTCTTTTGAATGTTTGTTTTGGATTCTCACCTCTTTACTCTCTTGTGTAACTCCATTCTCTAGTTTTTGTACCTTCTTCTATTTTCTCATCTATAGGAAAAACACAAACAAAGAGTAAGAAAACCAAATTTAATGTTTTGACAACAAATTTAAGCACAAAATAGTAGGAGTCACTTATCAGCTAAAGGATGTCACTTAACAATTAGCAGGCGTGACTTTAAGAGTCACGGGCATCACTTTCCAGTGATGCAAGCGACTTTCAAAGATAAGTAAGCATGACAATTTAATTGACAATCGTTAAAATTATTGAAAATTGTGTATGATAAAGTATTCAAAGTGGAAAATAAAAACTACTAAGCATCAATTAAAGAATACTAGGCATGACAAATCACAGTAAATTGTGCAATAGAAATCATCACATGTAGAAAAGATTAGCTAGTAGGTGTTAGTTCTCAGATCATAGGCATTACTTTATGCTCTCAAGCGTAACACTTTATCTCATAGGCACCAGAGATAATAAAAGATAGAATAGAAGGAATCTTCACAAGCATTAGTCAACTACTTGTAAGCATCAGCAAAATGCTCACAGGCATCATTAAATCCTTCATAGGCATCATTTCTCCTGATTTCTACAAAATTTACAACAAAGTGAAAACAAAAACACACAAAATTTGATAAAAATGTTATAAATGAGGCTCAAAGCCCCATGGTGGGCACCATTTGTGTGTGTAAGTTTAACACCTTCATGAAATTAGGATAATCAACTACAATTCTAAGAAAATACAATACAAATTTAAGCTAAGAATCGAAATTAACATCCATGACATCTCATGGTTCTCTATCTAACTTGGTAAGTAGAGCTCTCAGCCTATTCCCTACTAGTGACAAATCTAGAATAAGAAATATGATACTACAATGCTTAATCTAGTTCTCAACTGTCAAATGTGATACAAAATTCAATTCAAAATGCTCTCAATTTTTCTCAATTGCTCATAAATTGCCTATAATGATGATGCTTTGCACTTGAATTGTCTAGTATATTATTGCTCTCAAGATGACTCTTATTGATAGTAAAATCCTAAGGGTAGGGGGTAGAGTTATTTAATCATGATTTAGCTTTGTTTGAGTTAAAAAATTTGCAATGTTTTTAGATGGGGGGACAATTTAAATGGTTGTCTCAAAGGTTTGGACAAAAAGACAAAATTGAATGGTTGAGATTCAAACTTGAAATGTGTGATTGAGATTCAACTATTTTGAAGTGATCCATGTGCTTTGTGTTCTCAATTCTCATTGGTTCCTCATTTTTTGTTGAAAGATATTAGGATTAATTAAATTCCATCAATTAATTAAATTTATCCATGTAAGGGAATAGGTTCATTTTGATTTTTGATTTAAAACTATACAATTAATTGATTAAAATCAATTATATAGTGTTTTTGGTCCCTTTAAGCTTGTATTTAATTATTTAATGTCATTATTTGATTTTTCCTTTGATTTAAATGATTTTGTCCAATTTCATTAATAAATGTCCATTTTAAATTGATTTGATCCATTTTGATGAGAATTAGAGCATTTTGTTGATATTTTGCACTTTGATGATTTTAAAGCAGTTGCCCAGGTTTTGATGTCTGCAATTCCCCTATCTGATATTCACTAACACAAGATGCATGTTGCATCAATTCAAAGATTCATTAGAATATGTATTTTATAATTTGATGCTAGTGTTCACTCTTTAGGTGATGCATGTAGTTGTGAAAAATAATTATGTATGCAATGAGAAATCAATACATGCTAGCTATGATCCACTTCCCGAAAAAAGTTTTCAGGAATATGTATCTTTGGCATTGTTTTCAAAGAGGGAGAATAATCCATTGATGATTACAAAGAAAGAGGGAGAATAAGATGATGAGCACAAAGTGCCCAAAGAAGGAGAAGATGGACAAGATGGAAAGTAGGACAAGAAAAGATGATAAAGTTTAGAGGGAGAAATGAATATAATAGAGATATCGGAGTATTTCCATCAGGAATTGAAAATGTTTCCATCAATGCCAAAGAGGGAGATTGTTAACCCCAATTGATGGTGATGATGATGCATAATGTGATCAGAGATATAAAATATTGTAGAAGGATTAGACCAGTTGTTATTTTTTCATTAATGTCAAGCAATTGATTTTTTATTTATATTGATTTGCCATATCATTCAAAGTATGATATAAGTTGAGTGAGTTGAAAAAAAGAGGAAGTGAAAAGTTGTGAAGTTGAAGAATTTAATTGGGTAGCTAATAGAGATAAAAGAATGATAAGGTAATAATAGCTTGATTATTTTATAATTTACATTTGATTATATCAAGTTGGTAAAGGAGATTGGACAAGTGAGTAAGGTGAGAAAGATGACAAGGAAAATAAATAGTTTGGTTATTGAGCATGAAGAAGCTATCCAGTAAAATGAAATTAATTGTTGATAAAGAGAAAGGAAGCCAAGACACTAAGTAGAAGGATTTAGTTACCGAAAAAAGAAAATAGAATTCCAGTTGAAGGAAAAGTAGTTTGTCACCGAGAAAGGAACAAAAAATAATACAAGGATCAAAATGAATTTTAATGGAGAGCCACAGTGATCTGGAAGATTCCAAGGATGAAGAAGAGTTAGTTGAAGAGATCAACAATTAGGAAAACTGAAGGTGATGATCTATGGTAAAGATTTATGTGGAAAAAAGTGAAGGTACAAATTCCAAGAAAAGTTCAAGTTCCAAGGTGATGATAAAATATTCTATCGAGTACCATGTTCATTGAATCAGTTCAAGAGGATGATCCAATGGTTGAGAATAAATAGAGGAAAATATAATAAAGGAGATTAAGAGGAAAAACAAAGTCTATATAAAGGATGAAATTGAATGGAAAGAAAGCTAGGGAGTTGAAGTGTGGATGTGTAACCAAGTGATGCAGTGAAGAATAAAAAGGTTAAAATTTGAGTCTATAAGAAGAGATTGAATAGTGAAGGAAAGAAGTAAAGACAAAGAGCACAAAAGAGATCTGAGTAACCAAGAGGTAGTTGCAGATTTACAGATCAATTTTTTTATGTTATTGACACTAATACATTTTGCACTATTTTTCAATGAACTATTGGTCAAAGGTTCTACCCAACTTGGTCAAATAGTCAACCAACTAGTTTGGTGCTATTATTTGCATTGAAATATTAACCCATTGCTGCAACCATAAAATAATCAATGCCAATATTGGTCGAAAACAAGGGCAATCTAGGCTGAAAATAACATTGGTAAATGTTGGTATATTGGTCGATCTTTTGACCAGTATAGATTAATATTGGTCGAAAACTTTGGTCTCTCTGACCAGGATGCCAAACTCATGACAGTCATATTTTGACCACATTTGGTCAAAATATTTAGCAACTTCGACTAGGATGCCAAACCCACGGCGCCACATTTCGACACAAGATGGTCAGATTTTAGACCAAACTAGGCCAGATTTGCGACAAATGAGGGTCAAAATTTTGACACAATGCGGAGTGTTTAAAAAAAATTGAAGATAAATATCAAGACTAATCACCAATGAAATCCTGATCATTGATTAGTCTAGATATTTATCTTTAGGTGTCCACACTCATTCTGCCGCTTGTTGCCAATGGGTCCCTACTCATTCTATTTTCCAGACTACTTTGGGCTCTAGTAATCCATCTACTCCACTCTGCATGAAACTGTGGTTTTTTCATTTTGTTTGAACTATTTGAGAGATAAGATCTAACTAGTGATTCATGAATTGGTAGAGCTTCCTCTTATATGCCCACAACTCTTAAAATCTATTCATGTGAAGCCCCCAAAGGGTATTCTTCTCTATGGGCCACCTAGTTCTGGGAAAACTTTAATTGCTAGGGTAGTGGCAAATGAAATTGGTGCCTTCTTTTTTTGTATCAATGGACTTGAGATCATGTCAAAGTTGGTTGGAGAAAGTGAAAGAAATGTCCGAAAGGCTTTTGAGGAGTCTGAGAAGAATGCCCCATCCATTATATTTATTGATCAAATATTATAGAGATTTGTCAGCAGGCTCTAGCTATCAATCTGCTTTGCTCTGTGTGAAACTATGGGTATGATGTAGATGGATGGTATGACAACCAAGAAAATAGTTTTCATTATACCTAATGGCATTTTCCTATTATACCCAAGGATTCAATGGAGCTAATATTAAGGAGATTTGTCAGCAGGCTTGCAAGTATGCTATTAGAGAAAATATTCAGAAGGTGAGTTAGTTGATGAGGTAGATGAAATAAAGGCTACTCATTTTGAGGAGTCAATGAAATATACCAAAAAAGTGCCAATGATTTATTTTCTACTTCTGCTATTGCTTCAGATGTATTTGCTAAGATGATTTCCCCCGCCAAGATGATTTACATCCTTTTTATGGAGATCTGCTAAATGCTTTATATGATAAAGATCACTACAAGTTTGCCCTTGGCCAGATCAATATTGTGATATTGCTATCAGGATTCAACTATGTAGTTTTTTGAGTCAAACTCATTGACCCATTATTCATGAGTAGTGGTTCAACACGAACCCATCTCTCATGAGAATGAATGGAACACTTAGCACTCATTAGATCTAGGTGATGCTCACAGAGGTGAAACACTAGGACTTCCCGGGAGGTCACCCATCCTAGTACTACTCCAGCTTGAGCATGCTTAACTATAGAGTTTCCTCCATGGTTAAACCCACTCTACTTGCATCCTCATTTGCAAAACCTTCACCAAGTGTTGTGCCTTATGAACCATTCTTTAGAAAGCCCCTTAAGCTCATCAATTGATAAGTAGGAGATATTTTCCACAGCAAGTCAAATTGTGAAGTCTGTAGTTAAGCACGCTCGAGCTGGAGTAGTACTGGGATGGGTGACCTCCCGAGAAGTCCTGGTGCTTCACCTCTATGAGCATCACCTAGATCCAATGAGTGCTGAGTGTTCCATTCATTCTCATGAGAGATGGGTTCGTGTTGAACCACTACTCATGAATAATGGGTCAATGAATTTGACTCAAAAAACTACATAGTTGAATCCTGATAGCAATATCACAATTTGACTTGCTGTGGAAAATATCTCCTACTTATCAGATCAATATTGCTCACAATCTCATTGCCAAAGTGGCCAAAGACTATGTTAGGCTGATAAAATATGGGGATTCTCTGTACCGCTGCAAATCTTTGAAGGTTGCTACACTTGGATGGATATGTACCATTGTTAAGAGAATTGGACCAAGTTTGGATTAACTCAAATTGGTGAGGCAACATATGGTTATGTTCTTTTTTCTATCTATCTGGTTTTCACTACCTATCATTCCTTGGGATATCTTGCAAGGGTTCTATAAATTGATGGTCTATATTTTGGTGGGTGTCTTGTATGGGCCTATGAAAATTTTTATCTTCTCTTTTTTTTCAATCCTACAACTAGATTTTGATATGTAGATTGCTTGTAAGGAACTTTGATACCGCCATTTCAGTAGTTCTTCATATGATAGTTTTCTATGTAGTACCCAGTCTAGGCTTTATTTATAGATTTTTTATTTCAATATTAAAATAATTAATTTAGTTAAATAAAGCTTTATATTCCAAACATAATGACAACTAGGATGTGAATTTAATCTTTCTGGCAACTAAAGAGTCAAAAAAGATAACAGATGGTTCAATATAACTTACAACTTTGTCCATGTAAGAGTTGAACTCTAAAATTTATGGTATGAAGACCTATAACTTGTAGCTAAGAATATGATACTAAATAATTATGACTTATTTTAAAAATTTAGGAAAAATTAACCATTTATGTAGTGATTACTTAAAACAAGTATACCTGATTGATGACTCAATATTTGCAACCTCTCCACTTCAATATCTTTCCTTGATAATCTTGATCTCCTCAGAACCACTAGAAAAAAATAATGACAACATAACTTGCTACTTTAGAAAATTTCATCAATACTTAACTTAAACATTACAGTCATGAAGGGTGTAACAAAATCTGATACTTTTTGGCAACTAAAGAGTCAAAAAAGATAACAGATGGTTCAATATAACCTACAAATTTGTCCATGTAAGAGTTGAACTCTAAAATTTATGGTATGAATATCTGTAACTTGCAGCTAAGAATATGATACTGAATAATTATGACTTATTTTAAAAATTTAGGAAAACTTAACCATTTATGTAGTGATTACTTAAAACAAGTATACCTGATCGATGACTCAATATTTGTAACCTCTCCACTTCAATATCTTTCCTTGATAATCTTGATCTCCTCAGAACCACTAGAAAAAAATAATGACAACAGAACTTGCTACTTTAGAAAATTGCATCAATACTTAACTTAAACATTACAGTCATGAAGGGTGTAACAAAATCTGATATGCTAATAGACAAACTCATTTTGCACAAAATAGAATTAAGAATGGATTTTGGTTTACATAGGGTACATTAATTCCTTCATCAAAGACATTATCTATTACATTTATAATTGTTTATTTAGGTTCCATAGCACTAGCATATACACAAAAAGATTCTGTATTAAAAAAAACATGGACACTACATATATATAAAAATACCTATTAAAAAAAGAGGCCATTGAGGACAATTGCATAGGTCTCCAGAAACAACATTACCCAACTCTTTCTCTCAAGCCAAAGACTCAGTGTGTTCAATTGCCCAGACTAGCAGTCAATTCTATGTTGCGTATATTTGTCAGGCCCTTCTGCAATTTGAACGAATTAAGAATAGAAGATAGGAATTGATTTAACACTTCACCTACTCAAAAACAAAAACCAATGAAATAATCCACATTAGGCCAAGAGAGGTTGATGCATTGAATACGAGAATACTTACACAAAATGAAGCTGAATCATGCTAGACAATGACTGAGAAGTTGACTATTGTTCGTTCTAGTTTTTTATTTGATAGTTTTCTGACAATGTCACATTCAAAATGCACTTATGAGAAAAGACCTAGAATGAATGAAATTGATTAAATAATGAAGGTATGTTAGTTTGAGCTTCACTTGGTTTCGAGAATACTTTAATATTCTCTACTTAACAAATCCAACCACGTGAAGGTGGAAGCTCATCTAGCCTCACCCCCCCTCCCCCTAACATCAATCTAAATTCCCCATTAACATCTAATTACACACTTCATTCATCCATTTATGAACTATAACATTCAATCAATACAACCACATAACATCCATTAATATGATATGACATTCATTATTACACAACACTAATCAAGAATTCATTCACACATAACAATGTTCATTAACATGACATATAATATAATTAACTAATGAGAATATCCCAAAAATCCCTAATATAATAAATATGGCGAAGAAAAAACTAAAGAAGAGTCAATGCATAAATTATTGCTATTTTGCTTGATGCTCCTACTGGCCTCACCGCGATGTCCATGACTAGGTAATTGAGCAAGAAAAAAACCCTGTAACAAGAACACATACATATTTTAGTTCACGACATAAAATAGTATAAAATATAAACCTTTATTGTAATTTCATTATAACTAAAGATTCATTACTACTTACTTCAAAATGACGTGCTCATGCCATCAATTCATCTATCCTCTTCAGCATCTCCTCAATTGGATTTGCATCTTCCAAAATAGTAATAATTCCTGCATTACTCTTTTTAGTTTTTTCTTCACCATATTTAATATATTAGAGATTTTTGGGATATCCTCATCTGTATCTATAGCTATTGCCTCTATTGTTGTAGGCACTTTTCCCCTTTCTGATATTAATCTTTAGCTATCCACACTCGTTCTAATGCTTGTTGCCAGCGGGTCATAATCAGTGATTGGGAGAGCCCTATTTTGGCACTAGTCATATAGTACAAGCACTAGAATTAAGTTTTTTGGCATGGGCTGGGAAATTTTGTATATCAACATGTGATTGAGTATTTAAATACTAAAAAATCCCCAAACTCCATCGCATGTTGATATACAAAAATTTCCCAGATCGTGCCAAAAAACTCAATTCTAGTGCTTGTACTATATGACTGGTGCCAAAACATGGCTCTCCAAAAAATCTTTTTTTGCTTCAACTTCTTCTCCATCATATAATGATGGTGTGAGAAATCTTTCCACTAGGATGCCTTGTCTGAATACACCTCCCACACTGGAATGGAATCCTTTCATAATCCCTTTAATAAATTATTGAGCTTCTCTTTGTTTTGAGAATAGTTTAACATTCTCTACTTAATAGGGCCAACTATGTGAAGGTGGAAGCTCATCTGGCCCTCCTAGGAGCCTCTTATGACCCATTACAACATTTTAAGACCTCTAAGATATATTCTTAGGGATCATAAATGGTTGTAAAGGGTCATAAGGGGTCCTGGGACACATTAGCTGAGAAACATAATTGTAGGCATCATGGTGACATTTTTTTGGAGATAGTGTAATTGAGTGGTATACCTAGATGATGGAGAGGAACTTCTACACCTTTGGTTCCAAGTTGTTCTACATCCCACAATGTCAACTTGGAATCAGAGGAGTAGAGGTTGCACTCCATTGTTATCGGTATACAACTCAATTATGTTGTCTCCAAAAAAATGTGACCATGATGCCTACAATTATGTTTATCAGCTATTGTGAAATCTTTTACAGTCTGGCCTTTGTTTCCTTTGATGTGTCCTGCAACCTATGAAAATTTTGAAATATGTTACATGATATATATATAAAGATCACTAATTAGTGCATTATTACATTCTACTAGTAGTTAATACTATTGCATACCTTCTCTCATTTTTTTGTGTAATTCCTCTTTGAGTATCCCCTTTCTCCTTTGCATCCAAAATGAACTCATTCCAATCCCTCACTAGAATAAAGGGAGGACACTCATACTTTGGGTTCTAGATGAGACTCCTTCTATATGAGACCCTCACAGTCTTAAGATGTTTGGCAGCTTTTTCTAAAATTTTCTTTTGCTAATAATTTCTGTATTGACTTATTTTAAGTTTTCCTTCAACATATTTATTAGATTAGGGATTTCTGGGATATCCTAATCTGTATCTACAACTATTGCCTCTATTGTTGTAGGTGCTTTTCCCCTATTGTGAACATCAAATTGTGACAGGAATATCAGTAAAAATTTCATAATAACTCCAAAACAGTAAATAAAATAACATAATAATATAAAATTTTTCAACTATGTAATTTGTACAATTTCAATAAGGTTTACCATTGCTAACGAATGGGTGGGAGGAGTATCCCCACAACTTCTATCATGTGGCGGATCCATGTCACATGCTCTTATCACTTGCTCTTGTATTTTAAACTTCAACGAGACTTCATACCACGCAGTGTTCGTAGATTACGTTCAACTCTTGTATTCATGGGAAAACTCTTGAAAGTGTGCAAAAGAGATTGCATTCAACCATGTTGTTTACATGACACATGTAGTTTACCTCCAGCCTAAATCAGACTTGCATACAAATCTGTGAATAGTGTGTGGTATGAAGCCTCACTGATGCTTGAAAATGATCCATGATCTCAAGAATATCATCTTTTTTCCACTCTTCTTGCCTCTCTTTTCCCATCTCATAGCTTGGGCATTGCAACATGAATCCTATTTTCCATAACTACTCATGGATCCTTAGGTGTAGTTAAAATTACCAAATGTCCTTCAAAGGTCAAGGAACAAATGGAATAACCAAGAAAACACTATACGTTAAATCATGTGATTGATAGTAGATTGGGGCTCACCCGAGCCATAAACATGAAGAATTATTCTTAAAAAAGATGTAAACCATATATATGCGCACTTGAGGCAAAGAGAAGTTACGTCATATCCATATTAAAATATTAGTTGCAATATAAAAATACTAAACTAACTAATTCTTGAGTTCATCTCTACATATGGTCACAACAAAGATATGCGATTACAATATAGAGAAAGCATCGTAAAAATATAATTTTGGAATTTTCCCTAGCCTAACACATTTTACACTCAAATCCTTCATCGGGGATAAGTGGAGATGGGTGAATAGATGCAGATGAGTTGTCATCGACCCAACTAAAGTATCCGCAGCCATTATTTCCCTGTGATGCCCAATCTACATTAGTTCTTATAATCTAATGAATAGTATTTACATTAGAAACATTAAATATATACAAATTAGCAACATTTTTTCTATTTGGGCAGCACCAAAATTGTCATCCAGGGTTGCTCTGTATCCGTGAAGTCTTCAACACACACTTCCCACCACCATATTGACAGTTTGGCACATTGACAAGAGCCATCGAGCCTATATGAATAATGCACTACACCATCATTACTACATTTATTATTTTATATGATTATTTTTATATGGAATACACCAAGGAGTACCATCAAAAATATTAACCATTTACAATAATGAAAAGTAAACGTAAATCAAATAGCTCATTTTTTATCAACATGTGTAGTCTCTGTGAATATGAAAAATGAAATAAATATCAAGCTGAAATAAAATAGTGAACAAAATAGTATTCCACATAGAGTGAATGAAATATACCATCAAAAGAAGGTGACAAAATCCTATCATGAAGCATAGACATAGGAAATAAAAAAGGGACAAAAGACAAGAAATAAGAAAAATCATTACGACTATAGAAAAATCATTTATACTATAATAAAAAAAAAAGAAACACTCTTTATCAACAATTTTCAAAATCATTAGGACTATAGAAAAATAATTAAGACTATACAAAATCAAATTTTAGAAATGGACGGTTCTGAAGCTTTTCCATTACAACAATTGAGCATTCATCATTTGGTATTTTGTATTCCATTTAAGTATGTCAACAATGTTCAAGAAATAAGAAAAATCATTACAACTATAGAAAATCATGTTCTAGAAATGGATGGTTCTGATATTGCTTTGCCATTACAACAATTGAGCATTCATCATTTGGTATTGTGTATTCCATTTAAGTATGTCAACAATGTTCAAGAAATAAGAAACATCATTAGGACTATAGAAAAATCAAGTTCTAGAAATGGGTGGTTCTAATATTGCTTTGCCATTACAATAATTAAGCATTCATCATTTGGTACTTCTTGGTGTATTCCATTTAAGTTTCTTGTTGAATCCTGAAGTTGAGTTGGCCTATTTGAGGTGATAGTAGAGGGCTCTGCGTCAGCAGTCTACAGAATTAGACCTTTATTTTAAATGCATTTAACACAAAAAAAAATTACAAAACTGAACCAATGGCATGTTTACAACAAAGAAATAGAATGATAATAATATGGTGAAAATTTGATTCTGTTTAATACATGTCAAAGGACTAGTAGGAGAGAGAGGGAGAGGGAGAGAAAGAGAGAGAGGGGGGGAATGATGAGGATATTGATGCTCCTCTTAGTTGTTATCTTAGAAAAAAGAGAAAGAAACCAAAAAAGAAATGATTGGAGAGAGAGAGAGAGAGAGAGAGAGAGAGAGAGAGAGAGAGAGATGATGAGGATATTGATGCTCTACTTAGCTGTTATCTTAGAAAAATGAGCAAGAAACCAAAAAAGAAATGATTGTAGAGAGAGAGAGAGAGAGAGAGAGAGAGAGGAATGACGAGGATATTAATGCTCTGCTTAGCCATTATCTTAGAAAAATGAGCAAGAAATTGAAAAAGAAATGATTGTAGAGAGAGAGAGAGAGAGAGAGAGAGAGAGAGAGAGAGAGAGAGGAATGACAAGGATATTAATGCTTCACTTAGCCGTTATCTTAGAAAAATGAGCAAGAAACCAAAAAAGAAATGATTGTAATTAACATTTTTTGTTAATCATTTCTTTTTTGGTTTCTTGCTCATTTTTCTAAGGTAATAGCTAGTAAGCGAAGCATCAATATCCTCGTCATTCCCCTCCTCTCTCTCTCTCTCTCTCTCTCTCCTTCTCTCTCTCTCCTGCAACAAATGGACTTGTGATGATTTTCACAATAGTACATGTGTGGCAGGAATGCTCAAAGTACTACTTAGGAAAATATGAATGTTCATCACCTGTTGCTGAAATAGATTTACATAAACCAATTAACTCAAAAAACAAACCCTTTTTCAAATAATTTAATTTTAACTTTGGTTGTGTTAAAGGAACTATGTTGACTTTATTTTGTAGTTGTTTAACATGAGAGTTTTTAGATTAATAGGAGTTCACATTTTTATGGGAATGTATCATTCAATTGAGCATTAATTCCTATCTATATCTAGTGAGATGAACATAACTCATGTACTTCATGCTAGTGTGCTTGGATTAGAATAGACATTATCCAACCGCATGTGAGGGTTGTCACTATTATTAATTGGTGTAAATGGAGGACCACCTATGTTATAGCACTTTATATAAATACTCACTATTTGGATATGTCTAGTCTAATGAAAAATAGTGTAGACAAGGTATCCAAGCACACTAGCATGAGGTACATGAGTTATGTGCATGTCACTAGTTATAGATCAGCAACTATGGCACACTATTATCTTTGAACTCCTATTAATCTACAAACTCTCATGTTAAACAACTACAAAATAAAGTTAACATAGTTCTGTTAACACAAACGAAGTTAAAATTAAATTATCTAAAACAAATGGTGCCTTAGAGGGATAGAGGAACACTTTGCTAAAGAAGTTTGACTATTATTTGTGAAAATGCCTCCAAGGAATGTAGGTACTACCAGGGAGATCCAGGAGTTGAATGAGAAGAACACAAGGTTACAGGAATCTTACAATGCACTTTTGGCTAGGCTTGAAGCACTAGAATCCAATAAAAGAAGAGTAGCAGATGAAGGCATTGATAGTGAAGAAGAGGAAGAAACTCATAAGGAAGGGGAAGGAGAGGAAGAAGAGGAATAAATAGATCTTGAAGAGAAAAAAAAAATTAGGATATTCAAGGCTATGAAGATTGAGCGGCATAAGGTGAGGGGAGATATCCCTATGTATGATGGAAGTATGAAAGAAAAGGAGATTTTGGACTGGATTGCATCAATGGTTGCATGCTTTGAAGGTGAAGAGGTACCAGAAGATCAAAGGGTCAGATTGGAAAATACAAAACTCAAAGGGCATGCACTAGTATTGGGAAATAAAATACTGAGAAGAGGTAAGCCAAAGACTTTTGGGATTTTTCAAATAGGTACAATCAAGTGTCCTATTGAAGGGCAGCCAATAAACAACCATGTTCAAATGTGGACGTCTAGTGGGAAAAAAGAACCAACTATCAAGGAACCATATTCCTAAAGTACAGGTTTAGACTCAGACATCCAATGCCAGGACTGATTCTTGGGACAAGAATTCTTTCAAAGGTGGTGAACATGGTGCAGGGGCACCTAGAACATCCAAAGACTACCAAGAGTCCATAATGACAACCATGGACCTAATGACATCTAAAGACATCAATTGGAATGTATTGGAACCTATAATGGCCTATAAGATCATTCCATGCAATGCAAATGGCAAATATGTAATAAGTCTTAAAAGGCCTAATAGGCCTTAGGACCAAAATTAGAGCCTAGGATGGTATTTGGTGTTACAAGTTTATAATAGTTTAGATTTGATTTTAATAATGCTTAATAAGTTCATTTGGGTCAGATTCAAAGTCTTAAGGATTCATTATCTTTAAAAGTTTCAAAAACTCCAAATTTGTAATGTTGCAAATTCAAAAATTTGAAATGCAACAGTTATTGAAAATGGAGGGAATTGGATTTTGTTATCTTTTACTGCAAAATAATCCATCAAATTGATTGGGATTGGTTGGGGTAGTTTCTAGGAGTCCATCAAATATGCCAAAGTTTCATTGTATGATGGAAGAGGCTTGGTGTACGGACTATACCGAGTTTTTGATAAACAAACTTCTTTCAAATGCAATTTCCTTGAGTTCTTAGAGTGATTTTGGATTCATTTTGTCATTGTCTTACATTTCAATGCATTTGGAATAGTTAGATATTGATCCTAGACCACATATATGCATTTTTGAGGTTTGTATTTGTATTTTTACTCAATTAATTCTAACTAGCAGAGTAGTTTCAGCTATTCCATTGATAGTTTTGTGAGTTTCCAATTGAATATGGTCATTCCATGACCTCTGACCACTGTACCACATGGAATGTGGTGCAGAGGCACCACCTCCACCTTTGAATTTCACATCATTTAAGTCATGTCAAGAAAGGATATATTCATTAAAGTGTTAGAACCATGGTATATTTGTTAAATTACATTATAATGATTTGACAAAAACAATATGGGATATTTGTAAGAAAAATTCCAAATAGGAATATGAATGGTCATGGAAGACAAACCATTTTGTAATGGTCCAATATGGTCTTAAATAGACTACAATATGTAATAGAGAGGATGATAGTTAGAGAGAGTTGACAGATAATAGAATAGGCAAGAGAGTAATAATTATGGAAAAGTATCGGGCTCTCTGGCCTTTAGCTAGAGAGCCATGAATGTTTTGTCTGCCTTGAGTATGAATGAAATGTATTTTAATTAAGCTTTATGTATTCCCTATTGGCAGTTTTTTATCTCTGTTACAAAGAACATAAAAGTGTTAATGAATCAGCTTCTCTTTATTGTTATTGTGCAAAGAAATATAAATAATCTATTTTGTTTTATGACAGTCCTGTAAGGAATGGTTTTTGGGTTATTAGTCTCTTTATGACAGTCCCATAGGGGAGGATAGTAATTGGTTTTTTTGACAGGGAAATATTTTGAAATGGTTTGGTAAGCCAAGAAAGCATTGATGTCTACAATGGTTTAAAAAAAAAAGTTTTCAAGAACTCATTATTAATTGATTTTATATATATTCGTGCTATCAGTTTTTGATATCTTTTGTGAATAACATAACAATGAATGATATTGGCTTTGGTTGAAAGAGTTTCATAGTAGAATGTATCGGGTTCCTTAAAGGATTGAATAGTGTAATGGATGGGTGTTTGAGGCATCAAAAACTAATAGTCATGTTTTTGTTAATGAGTTCTCATTTGCAAAAAGTCTCGATTTAGGATGATGGAGCCGCAAGGTATGAAAAATCAATGAAGGTATATAAATTTCTTGGTGATCCCAGTTCGGTGTTATATGGAAAATAACATAAAGTTGAAATTATTATATTGAAGTTGAGGATCTTATTAATGACATAATGAAAGAGTTTGAGCCTCTAAATAATATCTATGAAGAAAGAAAGTATTAACATGTAGATTTGGAGGAGTACCATCAATGTCTTCTACATCAGAATGACTGAGTATTAACATGTACTATAGTTCCCTAATCTGTTAATGTAATGAGAAGGAAGAATGTTTGGGTGATCACCATAATTTATAGCTCGGAAACTTAATGAATTTGCTTGGTATGCTATAGGAGTAGCCATTTGGTCTGAAGGAGGAACATAGATTATGATTTGGATCATCTTATAATGATCATCTAATGGTAAAACAACTACCTATTGGACCTAGAAGTGATCAGAGATAGGAGATTTAAAAATACCCTGAAGCTTCAGTGGTTACAACTGAAGATCTTGTAGGCCCAACAAATTATCACAATAGAATAATAATGTTGATTCAAACCATGGGCAATGGTTCCAACCAACACTGTCAAAACAGGATGATTCTTCTAACTACCAATTTCCTTGAATGGGATTTGTAAAGTTCCAAGTGACACTTTTCTTCACAGACATCAACTGGTTGCTGATATTTAACCGGATTCCTGATTCCCTTGAGGATCACAATCTTTCTCTGGTTCTAAGCCTCCAATTGTGTTCCTCCCTTCAATCAGTTATTGGATTTGGGTCAAGTTCATTCTACATAGAATTCACTATCTTCTAATGTGTCACACTAAATCTTCTAACTAACTTTAACCACTCTACTCTAGCACTATCAAATATCATAGAGACACTCTAATCTAGTTGATTAAGTTAGATTAGGGTCATCTAGAATGGTCTAAAAATGGGTCCTTACAATGGTTATTGTCATTAAGAATTCTTCAATGTTCTTGAGGCTTTCGAATTTAACTAAGCCTTGAATCCAGATTATTCCTAGGACACTGCTGCAAGCATTTTCTTACTTTGTTGGTTAAACACATATCCTATATCTAACTAGGGCATCAATCTTGAATCAGCATAGCTACTTCCCCCAAATATAAGCACTTGAGTTATTAAAATCCATTTCCTTGGCTTTCTTCTCACCTAATGGCATTATAGACCAATGAAGAAATCACAAGTCAAGGTACACTCTCCATGACAAAGCTGACTGAGGAGTTTCTGGGCTGGTCTGACAAAGAGTTTAGTATCTTGTGGGCACATCACAAAATTTTCAATAAAATGTTTGCAGAACTAACAAATGAACTTCAAAATTGTGGATGTATCGAAGGTTAAACTTGCAGAGATGTTCAATCTATCCACTCACTTCACAAATTGACAAGGCATGATATATAAACAAAAACATACTTAGGGAAAATGAAATCTAATCAATGTAGTTACATGACTATGTTTGTGATGACAATCAACTATTTGTTCATTGCACAACTAACTATGTAAAATAGATAAAAATAATCAAGTGAACATCAAGAACTGTGAATGCATCAAATGGACTTGCAGGGGTGTTTAGTCTCTACATTCCCTTCACAATAGACAACCTAGCAAATACCCAATCCATGACGCCCTGGCACATTGCTCATGGGTGCTAAGAAGGTAACCAATAAAATAATGCCAGATAAATACAAAGTAAGAAAACCCTTATAGGCAGTCCTCCTTTTACACCAAATCATAGTGGCAACCCTCATAGGCAAGCGGTCCTCCTTTACACCAAATCACAGTGGCAACCCTCCCAGGTAGGCAGTACTCCTTTTACACCAAATCATAGTGGTAACCCTCGTAGGAAGGTGGTCCTTCTAAAACTCTCACCAAATAACAGTTCAAACAATCACATGCTCCAGCTCCTTCGCGCACTCCAAGTGAAAACCAAACAATGAAACGAGATAAAAAATCTTTTTTCTTTATAAATTTATGCCCGTGTTGTTCAAAATTTTGACCTACATGGTATTGGTTGAAATTTTGACTAACACAGGCATGGATTGAAAAAAAAAGGAAGTTTTCCTTTTATAATCTGACCAATCTAAATCTTTTTAATTGATGGTCAAAATTTTTGGTAGAAAAATGAGGTCAAATGTAGTAGTGTGATTTAACATTTATAGAAGGAAAATATCTTAATCGAGTGGACTTAACAGTTTAATTGTAAATCCTTGTGAGAGGTGACATTCTAGAAGAGTGTTTAAAGACCTTTAATGAGGCCAATCCTAATAGGGTGAAGATCCTTATAGATCTAAGGAAAATCCCCTAACAGGGTCACATTTAACAATGTATATTGTAATGTTTAATAGGATTTACTCTTAACTGAGTATACTTCAAAAGAGTATTTTTTATTGGTGGGTGACAATTCCCATAGTGGTTTTTCCCAAATTGGCTTTTGTTATAATTTATAATATTTTCTTGGTTGTATTATTTAAATAAGGATAAACCAAGGTATCCTATTGTATTTGTCATCTAGTCCAAGCATGATGACATGTCACATATTTTTAATTCCTTTTATAAGGAAAATAGATATTCCTCCTTAAGAGGAATCTCACATTTGTCTCACACACAATATGAATGGTGGCATTCATAGACTTGGGAGTTACATTCTAACTCCTCTCTCTCATCTCTATTTAAGAGATGCTCCTCTCTCTCATTTCTTATGATGAAGTTATTTTATTGAAGATATTTATCTCTTTCTCTCTTGCTCTCAGTTTAGGCTATGGCCTCATTGATAATGTCACAAGGGGTTTTCTTTTCTTTCCCCTTTCAAAATCTCTTGGCTCTTTGTTTGGATTCTTGGAGAATTCTCATGTTTTGGTGATTGATCTTGATACTTTATCTCATTCTTGTCTTATCGTAAAATTCCTTCTTGCACTTCACTTTCTTTTAAATTATTTTCATTCTTTTAATACTTCTTACATGGTATCAGAGCTTTGATTGCTAATCCTTGTTTGAGTGTAGTGTTGAAGGTTTCCATTCTTTGGAGCACACCTTTGGAGACTCTTGGTTGAGAGAGAAGCCTAAGATTCATTTTCTAACTCTTGTATTCTAGATTTTTTCATTCTTATTTTCTATAACCATCTTTGTTTGGCTTGCCGCAAGAGAGTAGTCTTAGAATTTTTTTTGGTTTGGCTAGTTTCAGCCAAACCCATTTCAATCTACTTTGATTTTCACCTCTCTCAGGAAACTACAAGGTTTAATCTTTTTTTTTCTGTAGGTTTTCACAAAAATCTAACTGTTTTTACAGGTTTTAATCTCATTTCTTTGCATTGCATTGCTAAAATTTGCTTATCTCACGGTTTCACAATTGCAAGTTTATTAATATTATTTTCTGTAGGTTTATATTTTTTTTATTTATAGGTTCAGATGTTGTTTATATCTTTGTTTTATACCTACCTATTGTTTATATCTTACATCTTGTTTATTTCTTGCTCATACCCACCTAGTCTTCCTCTATGTTTTCCATTTCCACTCCTTTCGTAGCTTTATGTATATTTGTTTAGGCTAATCAAGATAGCCCATTGCTTGTGCAGCCCTTGGTCATTAATCTTGATCTTTTCCTAGCATCTAACTTTGGAGAGCTATCTCTCATTTCATTACCTCACTACCGAGCTTCATTCCTCATGTAGCCAACAAATACCTACGTAGTTTCTTTCCTTGTCTTACCTTTCGCAGCCAACTCTTTGTCCTCTCTCCTGGCTGCATATGTTGTCCTCAACCTTGCATTTGAACTTTGGGGGGCTATGTTTTGTATCCCTAGTCTTAGCGCAACTATCTCCTTGCATTTGGTATCACTATTCCTGTGCAACTATCTATTCATATAATATAGCTTTGACATCTTGATCTTGTGCCTCTTAACCCTAATACTAGTGTGACAACATTTCAATATTAAGACTATTTTAATCTATATTTTCCATGATTTCCCTTTTTGATGGATATTTCATACAACATTGTAACTTCCTCCATAGCAGATTGTATCTTTTGACTTCAAAACAATTTAACTCTGTTAGTTTTGTCTATTTTTCTTGTATCAATGGGACCATTTCACAAAAATCTATCATTTATCTCTTTGATGCGCTTATCTACTCTAAAGGTGTTTCATTAATGTTCTTTAAAGCTATCTCGCTTCGCAGAGAGCTAAACAAAGGCCTGCTAAACTTTTATTTTTATCCCTTGCATTATTTATTAT